>CAMPET010000101.1:219705-252616 GCA_946803715.1 Beroe ovata
CACACACACACACACACACACACATACACACACTACACGCGTGAGCACACCTGGGACTAAAATCTCAGAGTGATCAGATGCCTCATATTCAATAGTCATACAGTACACACATCAAGTTCCTGCGTCTCAATTAGCCTCATCGCAAGAGGTGGGAGCGGACAGTGATAAACAGTAGTTAACAGTGGGAGTGATCAATATTTGTTAACTAATAACTACAGATATCTAATTCAACCTCAATAAAATCACACACCACGTATCACGTATGAGAGTTTTTAGTTTCTCAATAATGATCCAAAAATCTCAATAAGGACGTCTATTATTAAAAACAAACTTGTGACAGTTCCATGACAAAACTCGCAGCTACTTTTATGACTATCACTATGTACAGTGTATCATCAGTGATAAGTATTCAATATACTCCGTTACCTAACAGGTGACGCGGAGACAACGAATACCGCAACATATGCGGGCATAAAAAGTGTTGGGTTTAAAAATCGGCGAATAACAACGGCTTTAATATGATGACGTTAAGTTCTCGGCGGAGGTCTCCCGTATAAATCTACAAAAATTATCACTTTTTGCTGGGAAATGTTGAGTATATAGCGAGAGAAAAACGAACTTCTAATCATCACATATTCAACAACTTGTAATAAGCATGCTGTTAAACAGCTTTACCACAAACAGTGTTTGTGATACAGAGCATGGTCTACTCCGCAGCGTGTTGCTCTCAAAGGAACCACTGGGTCATGTGACTCCTTTCTGATGTGCATCATGGAGCGTGGAAATTTCGAAAAAAAGGATATATTCATCATGTGAAAACTCAAGATGGGTTGAGTTTTGCGTTCATGTCATACTGACATACCCATTACATCATTGTAATAACATCACTGACAACCATTGCCCCTCTACAGACACACACACACACACACAGACACACACACACACACACACACACACACACACACACACACAAACACACACAAACNACACAAACTAACCTATACGGTCTGGAGCTGGCCACATCTTGTCATCTTCATACATGATTTCAGCCTCCTCAATTATACGAGCCAGCTCCTGAGACGATGGGTAATGGTCAGTAATATTCGCTAATCAAGCTCCTTACTACCCGCCTACTATTGTTTTCAGGGTCAACAAAATACTCTAGTTCTACAGTAATTACCTCCAGTAATTACAGTAATTACCTCCAGAACAGAGACGTTAACGTTGCACTCCTTTCTGATCATTGTGTCGTTCTTGTAGTTACTGTTGTTAGCGTACCTCAACTTGCCTGGGGATTGTATTGGGTCCAAAAATGAGGAAATCAAGGGAAAAAGTTAAAAAATGAGGAAATAATCATCAAACCCACCGTCAGGTCTGAACTCAAACTCTAGAAACTCGTGACCGAACTTGCCCTTGTGCCCCACATAGTAACGGAGGTAGAAATCTGAACTACTCATTCTAACTACAAGAGAGGAAGGGAATAACAAATTGTGAGGAATAACGGATATTGGTCAACAGTCACATCATCGTCATGGAGGCAATTAAAACTCAAAGGACCATGAAATAAAAGCAGAGGACCAATAAATCATGAAAGTGAAGTCAAAACTCAAATCACGTGTAACATCTACCCAAGTTCACCAATCTCCTTTGACTCAACAGTGGTTTACGCTATAACTTTTCACCTGTACCTTCGGGAATCTGACCAGAAATCGAATTTGATGATGCATTCGACGATTCTTTATCCTCTGTACTAAGTGATGTTCGTTCTACATTTGATAACGGTTCCTCACTACTTCTAACTGTGGTGACACAGTCGTCTGACATAATCACAGGGGGTTCGAAGAAGTTGTTATTGACCATGTATCTGAAACACTGGAGAATTTTGTTATTGTCCCTGGTGATATCCTTGTCCAGAAGACGCTGCAAGAGAGTTGGCTGGTAGCGTCTACGCCCAGACTTCATAACTCCATTCCACTTCTTTCTCCTCCGTTTAGGGTTCCCCTCAGCTCCCCTCCACTTGGCATACTGTTTAAACTTGTTCAGCGTCTGTTTAATAGTAGGACTCGAGTCTTGACATGTTGCATCACTTTGTCCCATGTCGCTGTCTGAATCACCAGAGCTATTATATGCACCAATACCGAGAAGTGACTGTGGGCTGTTAGACTTTGTCTCTGAATCAAGGATGAAGGAAAGAGGGTCGTTGGGTGAAACTGTGGAAACAGGTTTGCTACTGACTTCAGGGATACACGTTTTATGACGCTTCACGCCCCACTTGCGACCTTTGAGAGTATATGATTTGTCCTTCGCAACAATTCCAAAGTCCATCTTGGCTTCCTCCCGGAGTTTCTTCAGCTGCAGGTTACCGCTAGATGGGAAGTTCTTTCTCCGTTGCTGTAACCACGCCTCTAATACTGCAGGGTGCTCCATTGCAAATATCTGGAATACATTTATCATGAGTGTGTATCAATGTTCCTGTGACAGTGCGATAATGGGAAATAATCTCGCATACCTGTACACATTCCGATTCTTCGTGTTCTTCTCTCTTGTGCTTTGCAACAGCGGACCCGATCCCAACAAAGTCGCAATCTCCCTCATCGCATTGTACGTGTGAACTGGGGTACGGGTGTAATGGATTAATGATAGACTGGATCAGATATCAATTACATCTAAAGAAGTCCTGAGAAATGAAAAATCTACAGGAATTTATTCGGCGTCCATTTTGGGCACGAGAGGCCAGGTTAGAGACTCGTTCGAGCAAAATCCCGCTACGCGCGCGCGCGAAATGTACAGTAAAATGTTGAACAGTTTATGCGCTATACTTGGAACTCCCCGCGCCTCACGCAAACTAAAATATGTTCGTATGACCGTGCCACAGTTATTTAATGAACAACTACTGCGATTTATCAGAACTTTTAATGATAGTTGGAAACATCCGAGAAAAATCTAACCTGAGGTGCTCGAATAACATTTCCCGTTTCCTGAAAGACATGTTACATGTTTTGCATGCATGAGAACCGGTTCCACTTGTCTGTGTTGAGCCGCGCACGCTCGAATTAGAATCGGCAATCTGCAGTAAGATAAGTTATGAAGATACCGTGAACCATCGGTTGGTACCGTGAAACACTATGTTCGCAGTTCGCACAGTTGATACATGAAACATTGTTGAGTATACATTCATTCATTGTGGAACAACATCACTGAATTAAATGAAAAATTATCTTGCCTTATTTTTCATTTCCGATGCCGCTGTTTGATAGTCATTGAGTAGTTCACTGAAATCACCCGACATTCTCGGTTCAATTCATTGCATACTATAGGTCATTGTTTCAAAACTTGCAATTTACTTGAAATCAAAACTTGGACATAAGTTCTACATTCAACACTTTTCTGAATCAACAGAAAGAGCTAATTTTTGTATTGAAAATTACATTGAATTTACAGCAATACATCACACACACACTTATAAATACCCACAATATGTTCTAAGATAACATACGCAAACATTACTAGGAGAGAGAGAACTGTGATTTTGGTCTCAATACAAACTAAGTAGTAAGATATTACTATAAATTTTCCCAATTGCCGGGTGACAAGAGTAGCAACAAGGGGTAAGAAGATACTAAGTCACCAGATACTCTTGTCTTCATGTAAGAGTCAATGGGTCAATAAGGATGTGCATTAAGTCATGATTGTATCTTCACTTTCATGCAATATAATTTGCACAATGGATATGGACTGTTTTGAGGGTTACTACAGGTTGCGAGCTTTGCTGTAATGTTTCATGCTGCTTCACAGTATAAAGTGAGAATTCACACAAAGACTAGCTGGTGTCGAATTAATCATAACGTGACAGTGAAAATATACAGATAGAGGGATAGAGTAGCTGGTAGCGACGATAAGGACTGCGATATTCCACTGGAATAATATTCCAGATTGACTCATATTCTTAGATTATGTGACAGCTTAGTGAATATGTGATGGTGATTAATCAGGTGCTTGAGAGTACGGATCAACCTACAGCAGATTTTCGATTGACTTAATGACATTTGGCTGCTATCAACTCAATCACATCAACATAAATTTGTATAATTCGTCTGCGCGTCCTATATAATGCGGAAGAAATCACAAACATGACACACGTTTCTATCATAACACACGTTTCCAATATAACACATGTTTTTAACATAGTTCTGAAGGCGCTGACAACGGGCTGTCCACATAGGAATAGGTTACACAAATAAATCTCCATGATGGATAAGTGGATATGAAGATACTTCATTTAAGTATTTAAGCTAACTATCGAAGCATTGGGGCAACGCTACCCCAAAATTCCTCCAACTCTTTCTCTTCAATAATAGTCAGCAAATATTTCCACCACAGTTTAATGATGTCGTTGACGGTGTGTAATGGACCGTTGAAGGACAGGAGTTCCTCATCCGATGGACGTGACGTCCACTCCCACGGCCGTGGGTCAGATTCGCTTCGTGCAAAGTGGAAACTCCTCATCGGAAAGTACCGTTTCCTCCTCACGTTGAAACTGAATGACAAGGGAATCCAGTTGTTTCGGTCCGCAAAGAACCACCATAGTAACCGCTGATCATCTGGGCAGTCTACAGCTGACTTGTCTTTCCACATTGCCATGATATCAAAGTAGAGAGGCGTGTCAGGGACAAGTCCAACCAGCCCAGCATTGAAACATGGATCGATTTGACTCGGAGCTGCACAGTAGGACGCTAGAACTTTTCTCGGGAGAACCATGTCAAAAAGGGAATCAAGGGGTGAAATAGGGAAGTAATCACTGTCCAGGTATATTAACTTATCATATTCGGTCATGTTGAAAACAAGAAGTCTGGTATGAGTCCCTGATATCCCCTTGTTCCTCACTTCTCTGTTGTAAAGCAGGTCCATATAGTTACAGTCTAGACCTTCTGTGACCCTAACTTGAAAACCTACGGCCTCCAAGGCCATTTTCCCCAGTGGTGTCACTTGATCTGAAACAAGCGCAATTTTGGTCCTGATACAAGACATCCTCTCAAGCATATATCCCAAGACCAGGGTCGGGATGGCGTATTTGTCGTTATTCAGCGCTGTTATCCATGCATGTTTAGGGTTATTGTGCTCTGCTCCGCACTCATTCTTGTAATACTTCATGTTCAGCAAGTGAAGCCTCCACTCATCTTCTGCTGCAATACCCTCTTTCAAACCATTCCTAACTTCGTCCCATGACATCACTTGGATAACTTGCCTCAGGTACGTACAGTAGCTTGTCAATTTTCCAGCTTCAAACCATAAAAAGAGGATGAATATGAGAAGAATCACTGAAAATACACTCCTTTGGTGTGTGCGGAGTATTGTTCTGAAACTCTGTTGACACTTTCTCAACAAATACATCACCATGGCTACCGATACCTTACTCTCTGCAGTGAAAATGAAGTTTAGATGGACCACCCTTTGTTTTCGTCAGCTCTCCACA
Source organism: Beroe ovata (assembly GCA_946803715.1). Taxonomy (NCBI): domain Eukaryota; kingdom Metazoa; phylum Ctenophora; class Nuda; order Beroida; family Beroidae; genus Beroe; species Beroe ovata. The sequence goes on from CAMPET010000101.1 coordinate 225,179, forward strand.
AGGTACTCACATATAACTCCTTTGATTAGATAAAACGGTTTAAACCTATTGTAGAAACAATTGCATGGTATATAAAGAGAGCCTGGACCTGAAAGGCCCACAAGATGCATGGTAGTAGATCTTAAGAAAGAGCTAAAAGACAGCAGCCGCAGCACCTCGAAACGGAAAGCAACCAAGATCTGTGTGAATAATTGACAGTCGACCAGCTAGGAAGCGTAAGTAGGTTAAATGATTTCCAATTATAACGTGCGGATGATGATCAGACAATGTTTTGAGCAATGGCACACTATAAAAGGGCACGAAACATGAAACATCACCGCATATATAAGACTGTGGATAGCTTTTCGTGCTGTGGAGATCAAATTACCACACTATGAAAAGATAATTGATTCAACTCATGTAATCGGACACCACATGAAACACGCTATGAAGAAAATGGATCTTTACCTAATGAAAGTAATTTCACATTTCAAGATTGATACTTACAATGTTATAACAGGTTATGTGAAGCACACTGATCAGATTCAAGGGTGACGATTGTTTAAGATCTAATATGATAAAGTGATAATACCTATCATTATGACTTATACTAGTTATAACTGGAAGTAACTGCAGCATCACAATTTATCAAACGGAATTAAATATAATCAAACAGAGGAATTGAACTCAAACTAAGCACCTTAACGGATTAGGTATAATGATTTCGATTACCAATTGTACAAACTACATACTTCTGTCCTCGTTCCCTCTTTATCAGATATCTGATTGCACAATTTTACTCGTTTGAACATAACAGGGCATGTGAAGTTGATACAGCTTTGGGAATGTGGTATACTAGTTCTTGCTATGATAGTTGGTGTATTGGTACAATCAGTACAAATACTGTACAGAGAATGTAACTTGTCTGAGAGAAGTGACAGTTCAGAGTTCATGAGAACCCCAACTATCTGTTGATCAAAGTAACACTCACAGAGGGAGTCGGATACTTTGTCACAGAATGGACAGTGTTTAGTATGGTAGTAATGTGAGAGGGTATACTTGCTTTGTTTGTTCGAAGGAACAAAATGCATGCGCAAATCTTTAGGAAGTTCATTGTACCATGATAACACATTGACACCCATCAGTCCAAATACACGTTGAAGGGCGGGTATGATGGCTTTAGTGATGTAGTAGATAGAGTTGAGGTAGAGATTATTGGTAAAAAGCAATTCAGATGGCTCATGCACCAGTTGTATCAGAGGTAACCCAGGTGTTCCATAACAGATGAGATATTGAACCCTCTCTCCGACCAGCGGTTCACTTCTAGGATCGTTCTTCAGCCTCCTCTTTGCTATCTCCAGTGCAGGCACACACGCCCCTGAGCGATATGAATCTCTTCCCCGATATTCCTTGGCAAATATGAAATCTTGGACTGATATCCTGTTTTTTGCGATCTTTGTAAACTGGTTTTGGAGGAATTTTTTCACTCCACTGAGGTCTCTGGTTGTAAAGAGTATGTGAAGAGCTTGCTTGAGTGTTTTGACAGAAGCCGGACAACCATCACGCCTCACTGTTTCTATCCCCTTTGCTTCATACTCCCCTAAATCATCAACACTCTCATACTTCATTCCAACATATCGCTTTTTGGTTTGGAGGACACATGGGTAATATACTTTCTCAAACTTTAGCTTTACCGGTTTTGGATTTAATTCGGTTACAACATCAGCTATTTCTTGTCCACGTTTAAATGCATCTTCTTTTGAACATCCTTTGAAGAGTATGAAGAGACTGTCTGTGTCACCATAAACAACTCTCCCTCCCCATTTTGGAGTGTTATTTACTAATTCTATGGCGGATTCGAGTGTCTCACGGCCTTTAGCAACTATTGAGTCTCCTATTTCAATGCATGGCATTCGGCCAGAAAAATTTGCTGATGTATAACCATAAGTGACATTTGCTATCAACTTTAATGCCAATTGTCTAGCATCTAGCATTTTGAAGAGTGCCTTATCATCCTTGTGTTGTTTCATCATTTGCTTCACCATGATTCTGGTCTCTAAAATTTCGTTTAACATCATTGGTAATATCCCCCTTCTGACTGATTGATTCACAAAAGCAACTCCACAGGGTGAAACAAATAAGTGGTCTTTGTACTTCTTGAGGCAGTTTGGGGTTATATTGAGATTTGATGCTCCGAATGGGAAACTACCATAAGTACCCAAATAATTGACCCTCCCCAAGCAGGTACTGAAACACATGTTGTATGCAATTATCATGCTGGGATAAAGGGACTGAAAGTCTAAAACAACAACTGGGTCTCCATAGAACTTTGACTCTGGCTCCATGACTAATGGAATAAACTCTGGGGCTGCCATCGTCGCACGCTGATCTGGACTTGGGCTGATACTCACATAATTGAGAGGTTTCGCCAAACGAGACATCATGGATTCCACTCTGTACTGTGATCCTCGAGATAATACATTAAAAAACTCTATTCCAAACAATCGTCCCATTTCACTAGTTCTTACCAGAATATTCAGGTCCAGTAAGAGTCTGAGATTGCCTCGAGTCCGTACTATGAAATAGTCTGCAAAGTTGGAAAACAACTTTGTATCCGCATAGAATTTGTTAAGTGTTTGTAGGGGAAGTTTTGGGAATCGCTCATGCAGAACATGATAAGCTACACTCTCAAATGAGTAATTTGTCAAGCTAACTTCAGTTCGCATTAATCGCCATAGATTTATGATCACCCTTCCTGCCAGTTGAACCTCATTAGTCACAGTAACCCACCAGTTGGAGGTTCCTTCAGAATCACCACTAATGTCTTTCGTTTCTTCAGGAAAACGAGATATGTTGGCTTGAAAATTCAGCCCAATATTATTGGCTCGTTCAATAAGATAACCAAGAGATGACTTCTTAATTTCATAACCAGTTATCAAATCAGGATCGTGTTCGTGAACCAATTTAAATATTCGTTGAAATAAATCTTCTTCAGCTTCAACAAATATCAGTCCCTCTGGAAAACATTTCGGCTGAGAATTCGTTGGGCGTACACAAAAAGATCCCTCTCTGATCTCTTGACTGTTGTCACTGTAAAGAGCATAGAAGACTGCAAGAACCGGATCATATCTCGGATTAGATAGCTTATCTCCAACAGCACTTGCATATACTTCCAAACTCAATACAGTGAGATGTTGTACAACATGTGTCTTAGTACAATCTCCCATGGGCACTGTCATGCCAAATTTGAAAGAGTCGTTATTCGATTCCTCAGAAATGTGGGAGTTCATGAAAAGTGTTGGGCTGATTGGGGCACTAAGAGAATCATTTTTAGGTGAAAATTTAATCTTCTTCTTGAACTTTGAAATCGGATTTTTCATAGGAATAGGCGTCATGAACTTATCAGGCAGACTGCTGAAATTCAATTTTATATTAGAGCAAAGTGGAGTTGAACTCAGAGCTACAGGGAGCGATTCACTCTCATTTTTCTTTTGTGAACCCTGCAAAGATCCCGAATCTGATGATTTCTTCTTTGATTTCATTTTCTGCGAGAGCCAATCCTTTGCACTGGAAACCACAGGAGCTCTCACCACATATCTCAAAGTGACTGTCCTTTCCTTTGACTTTGTATGATCCTTACATATCATTTCTTCCCAACTTTCAAGGCCGAGAACTCCTAGGTCCTCCCCACATTCAGGAAGGAAGATTTGATCGGGTAGTTTGTGACTGTGTTCAAAGTGAATTCTCTTATAACCTATAACAGTTGGTTCAGGGGCATCTTCGGGTGTGCTGTAATGAGGAATCATGGCAGTAGATATATCATTATCAGATAGACTCTGTCTAACATATTCCATACAATCAGCAACAGGTGGCTGACGTAGATTGTACTTGAACGTGTGACTACAACCAACGAGAGCATCCTGTTTACCTTCTTCCAACTGGTATTGACTGAAAAATAAAGACGAGTCAAACTCGATGTTCTTTGGTGTCGAAAATAAAGAACAGCTTTTGTCATCAATGGAAGTTTCGTTGATAGCAGGTGACAATGTTTCCTGTGTGGAACCCTGTTTTGAAGAAAAAGTTGGACTAGTTAGGCAAACAGGACTTGCAACAGACAACTTTGATTTATTTACGCCACTTGATAATTCATCCAGACTAACTAGAGATGAATCATGTGATTTGCCACTCGAAATTTGTGATTGAGGTAACTTAAGCAATTTCGAGTCTTGGGAAAAGGTTGCCGGTGAAGAATCAGAATTATCAATATCGCTTGTAACATATGGTTTTACTTTTTTGGGATCATCAATTGCATTAGACTGAATTCTGTGCGGATCTGTATTTTGGGACAGTTTAGACGATTTGGGACTGTAAGAAAAACTATCGTTCTTACTTGAGTTGATTGACAGACTCATTAAGTAACTATTAGGTTTATCTGCTGGCAATGTTTCAGACTCATCCTGCGAGCATTCACTCTCACTAAGCCACATCATGATTTTGTCATCCAATCCCATTTTCTCCTCGCTCTGCATAATCATACCTTTCTTGGCAAGAGCCCTTGATTTTGTAGGTATAGGAGTCTTTTCCTGTGAGCTAGAGACTGAACTCAGGCTCTTAGTTGAGGCTGTATTGAAGCTATTAATTGACAAATGGTCTTCTTCTACCAGAGTATCAATAACATTTAGAATTTTGGTCTTCGGTGATGCATTTGCATCAAGCAAGCCTTTTGGGAACAGTTCCTTGGGAGCAAATAACTTTTTCTCGAGGTCTTGTGAAAGATCAGTTTTAACTGGTGTAGTAGATAATTCTAAGGTATTTGAGACAGGTGATTTCTCTTTTGAACAAACAGCCTTTTGTTCATCAGAGCTTGAACACTCTTCACGAATTCCCGACGATATTCTTAGTGATTGATATTTTTTCTGTTTTCGAGAACTAGGAGAACTCTTCAATTCATCGAACTGAGACACATTAAACCTCAAGCTTGGAGATTTTGGTGTTATGGGAACACTTGTAACATGTTTGGAGGAGGAAATCCTAATAGAAGTTGAAGATTGTGTAGGACTATATGAATGATCGTTTTGGGGGATTGTTTTATTCAATACGTCTTCTCTATCCATGTGTCTGGTCAGCTTCCTAGGGGGCGTTTTAGCATCAGTCTTTGGTGATCCCAATCTGGTACATCGACTCTTAGCTAATTTTTCAGCATCATTAGTAATGCCCTTTGAACCACTGAGGACAACTCCAACATTTGACGGACCTGCCATATTGGGCAACATGACATCTTGAGATGGACGGCAACCTAACCTCTTTCTTTTTCTGACCGTGATGTTGTTAGTATCAGCATTGCCATCAATCTGTAGCAATTGACTCGTGGAGATTTCATCGAAATCATCATCATTGGAATCAATTTCATCACTCCTTTTCAAATCACAAGTCCCTGGGATGTGACAGTTATCATCGGCTGCCTCATCATAAAAAACTCGTTGAGTCATCATGATAGATTGCTGCTCTTCATCACTGCTGGACGCCGATTGTTCATCCTCACAGTGTAGGCTCAGGTTCGGTTGGTTTGCTCTGCTTTTTTCTTGAGACAGTGACCTCATAGAAAGAGATTGAGATGGTTGAGTGGCATTGAGATGAAGAAGAAAGTCCAAAACATCGGGGTCACTAGATTGAGAAAGAGGAGAAATGCAGGAAGAGTTTCCAATGATGTGCTCAAGTTTGTCCTCCCACCGCTTTGTTTGTGGCAAACTTGCTCTTTTCCTCGGTGGAGTTGCACTCTTGCACATGGGAGTAAAGTTGCCAGCTCGATGTCTTCGCTGTCTCTCCTCTTCACATATTGCTCTGAAATATAAACTCTCGTTGGTATTAACAAACAATGTCGCAATGAAGCTCTAGCTCCTAGAATCATAGTTGTGCTGGCAAAGATTAGGAGGATTTATTCCACTAGCGACAGAAAGATGAGTTTTCACTACTCATTACTCACTCCCACTCACTTGATTCCAGGATTGCAATTAACATCAATAAAATTGACATTAAGGATAGCATCAGCGGCAACATCCAGTTCCAGAGCACTTGCACACTTCTTGGTACAATGGATAGGGTTTAGCATGTGCTTTTGTGGAACTTCGTTCATGTCAACGATCTGCAGGTGTAGGAGGAATATCGTGGTAACAAAAATAGCAGAGGAAAATATGATAGTAAAAGATGGAACCAATTTTTTGCCATTCTCTAAGGAGTAATTTTAATACACAATACACATGGGCAATGAACACTCACAGAAGACAAGTAGTCTGTCCTCTCATTTATGGTGAGATGGTTAAACTGTTCCTCAGAAACTCGAAACAGCACTCGGTTGAAGTATATGAGATTCATACCATGGATATTGTAGTCCGTGAGGAACTGAAGAGAATAGGGGAAATGTGCTTCATGAGGTTGGACCAGCTTACCTCTGGAATTATTAAGTCTGCATAAGTCACCAAGCGAAGTGCAAGGAAAGGAGGCAACCTCAACAATATACAATTTATAAGAGACTTGACGGACCTACTCTGACCTCAAGCATCCCTGCAAGAGCAGTTCAGCAGTTCGCTTGACATATCTTGGTTGATAAAACAGAATTTTGAGAAACTCTATTTCACCTTCATGAAATCCATAGAATGGAATTCCCTGAGTCTTTAATATGTTGTGAATAAACTGGCCATTGCTAGAGCCATAACTTCGGTTTAAACATTCTTCTAACTCAGTGAATATATCTTTGAAGTCGTTTTCTGGGGAAATATCATCTAGAAATTACTCAAAACCGCACATCAAATAATGTCTCTAAAAGAAGGGAATCAATCCTAATTCATGGGCAACATCATTTACCAACTTGTCCTGGTATGTCTCTCAAAGGTATCATCAGATATGGGAAGACTCTGTGAATGTGGACACACCCTTTTTGTCCGAGTTGAGTTGCTCCATAAACTCTCAAAACAGGAACCTGAGGAAAAACGTTGCAATAAAAATCATTAGCATCGAAATCCTAACCATAAATTTCGACTTAAATATTCGTACTATGATCTTTATGATAAGCTGCACTACCTTTCTTATGGCAAGTCTAGACAGTGGGCAAGCAGTGTCGTCAAGCGCCGGGATAGGAGCGCCCATATAATCATCAACTGCAACACATCTCTGTACATAGACACACTCATCCATCTTTCAAATATACGGACCAGATCTCTCCATATTAGATATCAGTGCACCATCACTTCTTGACCACTTGCAACATGCTGTCATATTATGGCAGTTATGGATCAATAGATCTATTCGCATTCCACCAAGACAAATAAAATGGACAGCACGTTTATTTCATATCTGATATCAAGGACAAATCTTTCAATTGCATCGTTAGACTAGCAACAAGATTATCATCAAAGTAAAACCAATTTCAGCAAGAATATTATTGCATTATTATTAAGCAGGAATATGACTCTGAATTTAAAGTAATTGCACACTTCTAACGTTCTTCTTTACTTCATCGGATCAATTAACTCACATTCAGTAACCGGCGTCTCTTATATTTCATCATATACTTACACCCATGAGGGCCTCAGTTAAATTGATATGTACAGTGTACATAGTACACGCAATGTTAGTGGCTTACACATAACAGCATCATATCATCCTTAAAATCAAATCTTCACTGTTTTACTGTTTCAACGCATAAGAGTCGACGTCTGACACAAATAGCTCAGTACTTCGCAATTTTCTCAGGTATTCCAACCTCTCCTGAACCAACAGCTTTCCTTTTATTAATCAAAGCATTGATCCGCTGCATTTCTCGATCAAGCTTCTGCTTCTCATCAACTGGTTTGTGTCTTTTCGTTTTTCTGAAAAGTCGATTTCTTTTAATCATGTCCTCATAGAGTAATTGTGAAACTTTAGCACGGAAAGTGCGACAAAAAGGGAAAATGACTAAGATGAAACTGCTATAATAGGTGCTTCAGACAAAACGAAAAACTATGTCATTTTCAAACACAAAGATTGGACATTCGACCAATCGACTTTTATGAAAACGTGTGATGATTAATATTATTCAATTGAACAAAATATAACGAACCTGCCGTCACTCATCTTAATCCCAAACTGAAAAGCAGCTTTAGGCATTGCTTCCTTTTTCTCCATATAGTTGTTGTATTTGTCCTCGTCTTCAAAGTCCCAACGTGTCAAGGGACCTTTCTTGTTACCCTGTGATCAAGGACTGATGACAATTTCCAAATTGAATCGTTCAAAGTGAATTAAGTCTTGCTTTATATTATAGTAAACCGATAGTGTCATTTTTCTGCGATTCGGTGATTAAGACTTATGCTTGTACGGTCAACTCAATTGTATCATTTAACATTGTTACTCACCATATCCATCTTGCTATAGTCTGCATCTTCGTCTGAATCATAGGCATTACCACTTTCCTCCATTGCTCCAGGATAGCACTCCATATAACTGTCTTGTGGCTGCTGAGCATCCAACCTCATTCTGCGAGCATCTGCTGTCCTCTTCTGAGATGCTGCCTCTGCCTTAGCCTCAGTTTCAGCCCTACTCTTTTCCGTTACTTCATTAAAGTATGTACTAGGTTTTTCCAGTTTCTTTCCCCCAGGTGCATTTGTCTTCAAACCAGGAGCCACATATTCTCCAAGTCCACTGAAAATGTCTTCCTCTGCAGCAGTGGCTGGAACTGCTGGAGCCTTTGCTTCAAATTTTCGTTTTTCCTTTTTCTTAAACTTCTGTCTTCCATACCGATTGCCCTGTCGCAGGTAGGACAAAATTTGAGTCAGTTTGTTGATGACAATATCATTATTTGTGAGTGTTCTCTTCTCAATGCCACCTTTAGCATCAGCTTTACTTCTAATGAGTGTAGTTGGAACATCAGTCTCAGCATACTCGTCATCCATATCAACTTGATAAGCCATCCTGTTTTGAGTAAAAAGTTCATTCCTCTCAGGATGCTTATATACGAAGAGAATCCTGTATATAGATTGAGCCATTTTGGATTTGAACTCCATGCCTTCTTCACTTGTCTTTGCTTCGGACTCAGCTTTTTGAACTTCGTTCTTCTGTGCTTTACCTTCTGCTTGGTCTGTTCTTGACATTTCTTCTCTCATTTTTTGCAATAAAGCAAAATCCAAGCCTTTCACCAAATGAGTGTGCTCCATGTCACCACCAAGAAATTTCGATTCTTGAATTGTCTGCTTCCGCCTATCTGCCACAGATGCAATACTGGATCCAGCTGGAGCATATTGATTAGCCTGACTTTCCAAGTTGGCAATTTCGAAGTTTTTCTGCTCTTGTCTCCTCTCATCAGCACGATCACGATACCTTTCAGCCAATTCTTTTTGTCGGGCTTCAGTGGTTTTCTTGTATTCTAAGTATTCACTCTTCTTTTTCTGTAAAATTGTACAATATAGCATACAGTATTTATTGAATGTGAACATGTTAGTATGAACCATTGATTTCATTCCTGATCAAGGTCATCAAACAAGGCCTAAAAGTTCTACCTTCTTTTCCTTGAGTCTTTTCTCTCGTTCTCTTTGTTTCTCTCTTTCCACATTGGCAATAGTCACTTGTGCTTTTGCCTTAGCTTGCTTAGGAGCTGGAGTCATCAGCATTTTTCGAAAGTCGGCATTTGTAAGGTTTGCCCTAGGCATAATTATCTTCAATAATGAGCAGTATTGACTGCAATCTGATACACATCTATACATGGAAAGTTACACTTTATGAGCTGATATTCACTTACGTAGTTACCAAGTTATCATTATCAGGTTCCTCATCATCATCAAGGTTAGCAGGAGCAATTGGATTTGAAAATGGCTGCTCCAACCCTGATAAGCAATCAGCATCTATAGTTATCATTAAAAGGTAACTATTGATATAAATCATTGCTATGAATCAATGATATGAATCAATGGTGTGACCACAGACCATTGACATAAAGTTGATTCATTTTAACTATAAGGCAGGATCACTAACCGTCAACAACTGGAGCCATGTTCAGTGTCAGAAAGAAAAAACTCTTGAAAAAGCTATGTTGAAATTTTTGGTTAATATAATTGTCTAATCAATGTTATTATACTATTCCTGCACTTACTGTAACTATAAACTCAAAATTTATTTGTTAATAAAAACCCTAGTAAGGGTTTGTTTCACGAATGTGGCTCCAAACTCTGAAACAGCCAACCTACTGAATTGACAAATTGTTTCTTAGTTGAAAGTCAGCACCTAACACCTTCCTCTTAAAGAAAGCTTTGGACACAAAGTGACTCACAAACTCTTAAAAGTCTGCATAGGCAGTTTACAACACAACCATTTAGAATATGGTGATCCCAGCAAGAAAATGATGAAACTAAATCTAAATAACTAAACATGTTGATGATGATTTGACTTCAGGAATATTTTGAGAAAACTTCTCTATCTTGAACCTTAAAATTATTTGAAAATTATTTTTCTGCATGCACGCGCATACGGCATATGCAAGGCTTATGAAAAAAGTTTTAAAACGAGCTTGTCTGGCGATATTCGACCGTTTATGGCGCTGATGCAAGCCGCGATTGTCACATGTTACCTGACCTGTTTCTCGCGCGTGCGCGCCTCCATCGAAGGCCGCGGAAACTTGAAGGCGCGCGCGCCGCGCGCATGAAACAGAGGTCAGATAAAATTTGACAAAGCCGCAAAGTGCAGAGCGTACTGACATGACAGATGTTACCTGACCTGTTTCTCGCGCGAGCGCGCCTTCATCGAAGGCCGAAACTGTTTCGGCCTTCGATGAAGGCGCGCGCGAGAAACAGAGGTCAGATAAAATCTGACAAGCAGGGCGTGGATTTGCGTCTGACAATAAGTTCGCGCCGCGCGCGCAAAACGAAATCGATCATGATCTCGACAAAATCTATAATTGCATCGATCAGCGGAATAAATGTGTCACTTACCAAGATTTTTGTGAAATTTCACCCCACCCTTTGATTGGCGGGATTTAATTGCGCGCACCGACGGTAGGGGATAGTCCTACAAATCAATGATCATGATAGACTCTTCAGAGAATTTCGTTTTGCACGCGCGCGGCGCAAACTTATTCTCAGCGGTCTAGCATATCCAGACAAATGTTCAATTGCAGCTCAGTTCAATTGCAAAAATAGTATTACTGCACAAAAATTCCCTTTCATATCTTTCTCTTGAATTTTCGTTGATTAATACTTGAATTATCCAATGATTCTCATATTAAAAATGAGGATATTATATAGCAATGAACTGCAAATGATCTGATAATCATTAACTATCCCATACGACCCCAGCACACATATGATAAACCTCATCAAAGAAAATTATGTATGTCTGTCAAACATTTGAGTTGCAGTTTGGCTGATATCAAGTGCCAAGAATATATAGTGTAATCAATAGCATAACCCCCTCCCCATTATCAAGTTTATTTGGAAACCCTACAACTCAGCTGATTATGTTATATGTGAAAGGTCCCTTATTTTTCTGATCCACAATTTTGCTAAGAAATCATCTTAAATATCTTTAAGATCATTTCAGCTTGTCACTTGATATGTTGATACTTTATATAGCAGTTATTTGCAGTATTGACAACCCCAAATAAACTTCTCAAGTGTATTCAGGCATGGATCAAATGGATGAAATGGAAGAAGAAAAGTATGCAGAAGATTGTGAAAGTGAAACTGAGGAAGTTATTGAGGAGCCACATAACACATCATCAAATACAGATTTCATAGATCCTGATATTGTAGCTACAATTGCAGCTCTTGGATCATATGAGGGAGATAATTATGTTAAAGGTGATGAATGTGCTATCTGTATTGTAGACATGATAAAGTTTTTAAGAATTGAAGATAGAAAAACATGTGATATAAGAAGACAGATTGCTGTATCCAAGACTATGGAGAAGGATCTTCTTCCAATACTTATGAATTATTTTGAAGATAGTGCTATTCTAGATTCACTCATGAGGTTGTTTGTTAATCTGACCATGCCTGCAATGCTTTGCTTTGAAAAAGAAGAGCAGTCAACTAAAAGAGATAAGTTCCACGAGAAGCTATTTCTTGATGTCAATAACTACCTGAGATGGTATAAAGACCTCTTTGTAGAGTTCAATGTCATGAAAGTTTTCAGTAACCAACTTGGTCATTTACTTCAACTTGGAAAATCAAACCGAACGGATGAAGATGATCTCATGTTAGAAAGAGTCTTGATTATCATCAGGAATATTCTTCATGTCCCATCTGATTCTCTTCAAGAGCAGGATCTTCATAGCTCTATCTCAACCCATGACAAGCTGGTTATGTCAATTGATGAATATGGTGTTGTTGACCTACTGTTCTACCTATGTGGCAATAAAGAAGAAGAGCAACACTGCCTCCTCTCATTGGAAATCATTAATTTGATATTCAAGGACTTTGAAGCAGATTCTTTGGCCTTACAAAAAGGAAGTGAAGAGTGTTATGCTGTTGATAGGGAATTGCAGCAGTTGAAGGAGAGAGAGGAAATGGAAAGACAAAGTAAACGAAAGAAGCAAAATACCAGGCATTCCCGATTTGGGGGCACATTCATTGTGAAAGGACAAAAATCAATAACAGATAGGGATTTGATCTACCATAAAAATATAAAGAAGATAAATAACTTGTCATTCGATGAAGAGAAAAACATTCAAAGGCACACTGGATTTAATTCTATAGCAAGAGACAATTCATCAAAAAGAAAGTCAACAGCAAAAATTAGATGTGCTCTTAGGGATATTGCTTCTAAATTTTTAGATCTGTGTTATAATCCACTCATGCAAAAGACTAAATCTTTTTTGTGCCGGGGGCAAAGTACTTCTGATTGTGACGAATCCTATTATCTCTGGTCTTGTTCTTTTTTCATGGAATTCAACAGAAAGGTTGGTTTTAAATTGCAATTGGTAGCTGAAACTCTTAGCTCAGATACGTTTGCGTACATCCTTCAAGTGATATTTAGATTCCATGAAGATATCAAAGGATACAGTGCTAAGATGCTTGATCAGCAAAAGAATGCTGGTCAGAGACTCCATTTTGCTATCAAGGCATACAAAGAAATACTACAGAATTTGAGCTTAATGGTTACATCACATGATAACAAGATCAAGGACATTTCTGGTATCATTCAGAACATCATTTTTTATCAACAAGAATATAGGGAACTTCCCACCCTCTTGCTTAAACAGTTCAAGCCACAGGTGTTTACCAGATCGTATCTTATTGACTTGATTGAATGTACTCATCTCTACATCAGAATGCTTGATGCTTACACCAAACAGAACACCCTCATAGTTCAGCAAACGAAGAAAAAGCCAAAAAAGAAATCTAAAGTGAAGAAGAAGAAGAATCTGCTATCTGAAAGAGAGATGCTTGAAATGTGGGATGGGGATATAGAGAAAGATGTACTTGCAATACTATCAGCTGGAAATATCTCCACCTCAAAGGCACAGCCATTTGATGCTTCTTCTGACTACTCAATGGAGCAACAGAGAGTTTTATGTAAGCATGAGATTCAAGATCTTCTTAAATCTGGATCAATCACAGAAGCAGTGTCTTTATATAAAGCAGCACAAGAAGTTTGGCCAAGTTCCCCATCATTTGGCATGCCTGATATGGCTGTCATCGATGAGCTGAATGTCATGAAGTCTATCTTTTTATCACGTGAGGATATTCCAGAAGTCATGAGTGTGCAAAATGATAATGAAGTCACCATTTCTAACGAACATGAGTACAATACAGAGATCCATACTGTCAGTGAGCACAAATTTCAGAGTACTGATTATTTAATGTTATATGCTCGTCCGGGCATTGTCAAATGTTACTGTTACTTGCTAGAATTCTTCGAAACCAACTCAGCTTCAACCAATCATGCTGTGGTAAAAATGCTGTATCGTGTTGCAGGCAAGATTGCTATGGTTCCTCTTATGTTTCAAATTTCATTTTTTGTGACTCTGAAGAGAATACTCTCAGCACCCAAAATTGATGCCTATAAAGACTTGCAAAAGTTTGCTGCTTTCATTATTCGCCGTTTCATCACCAGCCTGAAGGAGACTCCGCTGGTTTGCATAGATGCCATTTTCTGGAAGACCACTGACGATGTTATGGCTATTGAACACGGTTATGATACAGAGAAATTCAAGCAAAATGAGAAGCAAAAAGTGGAATGGAGTCCTCAAGAGGAAGAAGAGCTCAAGTCACTTTTCGAAAAATGGGTTGAAAAGGCAAGATCTGTTGATCTTTGTGACATGATCGTGCAGGACATGACAACAAGCACGGATAAACATAGGATGGACGTTAAAAAGAAAATCATTGAATTGAAGCTTGTGGGAGAGGAGAATGTGGATATTCTCAAGAGGAGACCCAAGAGTAAAAAGGAATGGTTAAGTGATGAGCACGAAGCACTGAAACACCTCTATTCAGAGTTCATGTATGAACGGGATCCAGTGGCACTTATCCAGGAAAAGTTAGACACGAAAACCAGGAAGATGATAATCAAGGAACTGGAATCATTTTTGGGCGTGAAGAAAGTTGATCTTGATGTGAATCGCAGTATCTGGAGCAAAGATGATGATGAGGAGTTGAGGATTCTATATGAACACAAGAGTGAAACACTAAATGGTAACGCTCTTGTTGAGTGTATTCAAGAACATCTGCCAAAGAATCGGACCGTTAAAGAGATAAAAGATGCTCTTAAAAGGTTACAACTGCAGAAGGACGATGGAAATCCACTTTATTTTTGGACTGCCCTGGACTTGGAAGTTATTACCAAGTATGAAGCTTTGTCATCAAAGAAGGAGATGGTTCAAAAAATCAGAGCTGATATCGGAGACATTGACGCTGGCTCAGTTATCCAGCAACTCATTCGAATGGAAAAGATGACCACTAAGGAAGGTGCAAGTCTATTGCTTGAACTGAATGACTCCGACTCAGAGGTCAGTGATGAAGAGGGAGAGGAAGAGGAATATGATTTCTTCGACTTTTCTAAGTATGTGAAAAGATTGAAAACCGAGCATTCGTCGGCACTGAAATGGATCACTGATGTTTGCCAGAAAGCAATGAACTGTCGGGAGGATCTTTTGGACTATGATACTGTTTATATCGTTCCTAAAGATGAGAAACAGCACACAGCGCTGAGGGATGCTGATTTCAAGGCTATGTTGCATTGTCTTGGGGCAATGCCACCTTTGAGCTCGTATGAAACTTTCTGGAAAATAACCAGTGATGTCAGTGACAATATCTTGAACAGTGCCAATTCCATCCTGAGAGGTGATGTGGATGAAATCAACTCTAGTGATAACGGGGATGAGAGTGTGTTGGATGTAAAAGGACTCAATCATAGAGAAGGAGAAGAAGAGGAAGCAGCCCATTATAGTTCCGATGATGATATGGACAAGTTCTTAGATTTCCTCAGACAAAAACCTCCAAAAAGTGCTACTGATGATCTTTCTGAGGGCGTTTTAGGTCATGTCACGGGCGACGATGGGCCTGATGAGAAAAAACTCGTATCAGAATCCCAAGATGGAAATACAAGTGATAAGGAAAATGATTTTGAGGACTCTACTCCAAAACGGAAGAAGGTGGTGTTCAGTGATTCAGATTCTGAAGTTGAAACTCGACCTACATTGAAGAAGAAAAGAACTGCAGTTATAAGTGATTCTGATGAGTAACTTTAACGTGTTGCATTTATTGTTGTTCTAATGCAGTGATGATGAAGTTGGCATGACATTGAAGTTTGCACCCACCTTTTTATGTTTTAACTCCAGTTGCTTTTGTTATTCAGATTTTGACAAGACTGGAAATTTCCATGAATTTTTCGACTTATTTGTTTATTTCATAATTGTTTTTCGACATTATTTAATCACTCTATGTTTTTCTATTGAAAGTATGATTAAGGGTATAGTAGTTACCTACTGAAATGCTTCTTTTGGTAGATTAGTCCTATTCATCACTAATACAACTGATAGATATTTTAACTGATAACCTTCTTACATCTATAGAACATGGTTTGGCAGCGCAATGATGCCCCACCAACACAAAGTTTTTACCAAGGTCAGCTAAATGACACACTGGTCATTAGCATCAAATACAGTATTACTGCAGTTATAAATACTAATTCCTCAAACTGTATGCGTTGAACTTTCTCACTGATCAGCATACACGAACTCTCAATTTCAGAGTCGGGGTCTGCAGAAGTAGCGGAGCCCGTGGTGAACTTCCTCAAGTGGTTTTATCACTTCATAGAGAGGAATGAGATTTACCACGTGGAGAACATGTATGAAGATGGTTTCTACAAAATATCCGGTAAGTTCCAGCTTCCTACTACTTTGTATGCTTTGTCTCTTTGTTGGAAGGTGGTAGCGCGGTGTGTACGTGTGTATGAGCTTGTCATGAGATATCATCAATCGAGTTTCAATGGGTCACTATTACTTTTAAAGCACCAGCCGTTTGGGACAACGTTCCCAGGGGAGCTGGCAATGTTCAGAAAAGTTGAGATTCTTAAGTTTGCACATTTTTCGATATTGATAGCGAGCAGACTCAAACTTGATTGTATCAAGAAGTGTTTTTAGATAATGTTTGGTAATGACGTGCCGAATGCCCCCCAGAGTTTTACTACAAGGACAAGATGTGGCCCACACCTGACGAAGTGCAGGAAATCGTTAAGGAGAAAGACAAGAGATCCATCTTCATGATCCTGTACAAGGAACTCTTCTACCGACACATATACGCCAGACTCAAGCCTACTCTCGAGAACAGGTTTCCTTAGGATATAACGAGAATTTTCTCTGTTCTCACCTCTCGGAGTAGTACCTATCCTAGCGCGTTTGCAGATAAAAGTTAATTCTGATATCAGTATTAATCTTTTCAGTTTATCTTGCAAACTACGTATTATCCAACATACTGTGTACCTGAAGTGTGTACCAGAGATTCGAGGGAAATTCGCATGAACATTTTCATATGATATTCGAGTAGTCGGAGTAGCGTATACTATAAGATTCAATCATTGATCAATCAATCCCATACCAGGTTTGACTCGTATAACAACTACTGCGAACTGTTCTCCTATCTGCTGAGTGCTGAAGAGCCTGTCACGATAGAGCTCCCAAACAAATGGCTCTGGGATATCATTGATGAGTTCGTCTACCAATTCCAAAGCTTTCAACAGTTCAAAACTAAGGTAATACTGTTATGACATCTCATACTTCATAGTCATGATTCTGACTTTGATCATGATACAGACGTTTTCTGAATGTTGTGTAGCACCTAAATGTCGTATGAGTAATAGTGCAGTCCTTTTCGTCGATGCTAGCTTCTCTATCTGTAGATTTTCACTGTCATGCTACTATTGATATACGACACCTGGCACCTGCCAATCCTCACTGTCCATGAGTCCATGACTGTCACACAACCATTCTGTCGTGAATGTATTACAGTACAGCCATCAGTGATCTGTGTAGCAACTATCTAAGCTATAACTGTTACAGTAACTGTTCGAAGTAAGCGATATTGCTAAATTTCGCCTGCTCTGTTACCGGTCCAATTTTACCCTGGTGCTAGATCAGCCCCCCCCCTCCCCACTCACACTCTCTCAGGCAGGCAAGATAAACGACGAGGAGAAGAATATGCTGAGAGACGAGGACGAAGTGTGGAAAGTGACAGCTGTCCTAAATATCCTCATCCAGCTCACTGAGAAGTGTAACCTGAATGATCAGCTCATTGCGATGGAGCGGGGAGAAGCTCTTACTGAGGAAATTGCTGGGGAGTATGGCATGAAACCGATCTATACTATGACAGGTGGGTGTCGTTTCATCGGCTATAACAGACTGTTAATTGTTTCCCATGCTTACGTTAAATTAGGTCAGTTTGCCTTAACAGGTATATAAAGCATCGTTGAGTAGGTCACAGAAATTAAATGCCATTTTCAAACACAAGAAAATGTTTTTCGGGGGACATCAGGTCCCAGATTCGGACTGTTTCTGTAGTCTGGTCTCACTGCATCACGAATAAATCTTTCGCCTTTTACTAAAGATTTCCGTGCTGTGGGACAACGTTACAGACATTTATATTTTTCTGTAGTCCTCCCAGAGGACACACACCATCAAATGTAGTAAAGAAAATGTGACGAGGAGAAACCTCTTCGTCTGGCAACGAATAAACACTTTTTCATATTCATTCGATTGTACAAATCTGTCTCCGAGACAGACATAAGACCGGGAAAAATTTAACTCGAATGTTAGTTCAATATCTTATTATCACTACTGAATGGGCAATTTCGCGCTGCCTGTCACGTTCCTATTCTCATCGTAACCAGAGCAACAATTCTCAGGTTTCTTCAGTTTGGTCGGGCTGCTGCGTCTATACTGTCTGCTTGGTGACTACCACATGGCATTATCATGTATTGAGCATGTTCAATTCAAGGATAAGGATATGATGGCACTGGTGCCAGCGTGTCAGATAACTGCGAACTACTATGCAGGATTTGCTTATTTCATGATCCGCAAATACGCTAACACCATACAGCTGTGAGTAGAGCATACTTTTCTCATCTTGTGGGATCCAAATTGGCGGTCTGAAATTATCAAAACTACTCATTTCTAACGATCTTATGGATGTTTTAGCATAACAGGTGTTTGCCAATACACTCCTGGCAGACTCAGTACTGATTCATTTTGAGATGAAAATCATGAATTCCGTTAGGTACCAGCACATCCTTGGTTACATGCAGAGGACAAAACAGTTCTTCCAGAACCGTTCATTCCAAGTTGAAGACATCAACAAGAAGAACGATCAAATGCTGGCACTCCTCGCTATAGCCAGCACTTTCTGTCCCTTGCGACTAGATGAGAGTGTCAATATACAGGTTACAGAAACACGTGGTATTACGTCATGGTTTGCATAAGATAGTCTAGTAACTGACTTAACTCGAATTTCCTCCCTCCTTAAGATAAAAGAGAAGCAGGGTGATAAAGTAGCGAGGATACAGCATGGCGACATCACCGTTTACGATGATTTATTCTTTAGTGGCTGTCCCAAGTTCCTCTCTCCAGTAGTATCTGAGAACCCAACATCTCCCTTCGGCAGCAGGTTAGCTGGTGTTCTACTCACCGTCCCAGTAGTAGTGAGCTCATTTCCTTACAATCACTTCTCACTCCCACAGTGGGCCGCGTGGCATGCAGCTCCAAGTATTCAAGGCCGAGGTGGAGCAACAACGCCTCATCCCAACACTGCGGAGTTTCCTCAAACTGTACACCTCCATCCCTATCTCCAAACTGGCCAAGTTTCTGGATATGCACGAGAATGAAGTGAGGTGCTGTCTCATGGCGTTCAAACACAAGAAGGAAATCGTGAGTGCTGCATGTTTTGGCGGTCTGGAATTCGGGCAGTCGCACGCTGATTATGTGTTCACGTACGCGGCGGTGTCAAAGACTTGAGAAAATTTCTCACGCGAGTTTGTATTTGCGCTTGTGTAGAAATTGATGCTGATTGCGACAACTTCCCCAGGCGAAAGGAGATGGAGGCGAACAAACCACGCTCGACATCGACTTCTACGTTGACAAGAACATGATACACATATCCGACACGAAGATAGCCAGACACTATGGAGATTACTATGTACAACAGGTGATAAAACTGAGGGACTCAAACAAGCTGATAATGGGTGCTGCTGTCAACCCAGCGACATCAGGCCCGACCCCACCTTAGACCAGCTTTCTATCTTTCATCATTGATTTATGTTGGGATTCATTTGGTGAAACCTTGTTTTATTTTGACTTGATTCAAAGGAAACTGCGGATTTAACTTGGTCACAGAAGTTTATTTAAAGTCACGAAATCAGTACTTGATAATTAGTTGGTCTAACGATGAATCACCCGAAATTCCAATTTCCAACAGGTTAAATGAAGTGTTATAAAGAAATAACTTTTTGTAATCCAATCTTCTGAGAAAAGGGAAAATTTAGATTAATTTTATCATTGAGGAGCGTCACAAGTTCTTCCATTATTAGTGGATGTGGGCTCTCAAATCCAATGCATCTGGCAAGAGAGTGGTTTATAACCGGGAAGGTTCCCATATCTCAAAACTGAAAACTGATTTCTGGAAAACTACGGGATCTGCCTTGATTCTCGATGGCCAATCTTCTTCACATGACTCATCACATGGTGATTGACCAGCGAAAACTTTGATTTGGCCATTGAACAATGAGATACTATGCTGAGAGTGTGAAAATTTGGGACCCTTCCCCAGATATACCATTCTCATACCGTTCAATAATCATATTCATTTATGAAAAACTTCGATAGCTAAAATCTTCACTAGCACTAGGTTATATGTACAAAACTGTGTGACTGGCATGTATGTGCACAATGTACAGCCTGCAGACAACACAACACTACAAGTATCTCGCCAATAACAATAAAACTACCGTCTGAAATCAGTCAGACCAAACATCATCATCACTCTCTTCATCACTGTCATCCGAATTGTTTGCCAGAGCTTTATTCCTTGCGATGAGGGCCCTAGCGAGGGCGCCACCTATTCCCTCTAACTTGTCATCTGCCTCTGGAGCCTCCCGTGGTGTATTTGCCTGAAGAGGGAGCGAGTTAGGAAAGTTCCTTGCCAGTGACCGGTTACATTTCAGAATGGAAATATTCAAACATCACGTGTATGGAGAAACACGAAGAAGTTATAGTCCAAACATGTATTAACGAATTGATGTATGGAAAACATAAAGAAGTAAATCCAAACATGTATTAACGATTTGAAGTATAGTTGTTATGGTCAAGTACAATTCAATGCGTTTGTGGAAGCTTTGGATGATTGGACGAAGGGTTGGTCAGGTGACGACTATGGCGGATCAGAATGCTCACCCGGAATTTTATCTCTGAAAAATATAATTTGACCCTTCTGATCCACACGTGGATCACAGAGTTCATCTTAGGTGACCCTTCTGATTCACGTGGCGCTTTTCTGGGGTCAAGTCAAAATTCGGTGATCCTTCTGATCCACCTTAGGTGTATTCTGCTCATCATTGATAACTCATCAGATGGTTGGGAACAGTGTCATTACATAATTACGGCCGACCGCGCGGCCGTTAATTTGCATTAGCGCGCGATGCTTATCATCAAAATGTCATTTATTCCCGCGCGTTCCGTCACAATCTACTTCCTGTTTCATGCTGCACGGAACATATTATCATGTAAAATATGTACAAGAGTAGAAGAGATTCTATGAGCAGAATGATAATCAGTAAGAACGTGGAATCATGCTGATTGCTCACACACGCTTACCCCACTTCCACTCCTTGAGTCGGATTTAGCCTGACAAGACAGCGTTGTAGTATTACACTAGTCACAAACAAGCACAGAAATGCTACATCGAGACACACGCAGACACAGTCGCACAACTACCATACTCACTGATTTTAGTCCGCCAGCTGACGCTCCTCCGAAGTTCCTTATCGCCGCTAGGAGGTCGTCGCCACCCCCTCCACCGCCAGCTGGCGACTTGGCGTCAGAGCCTCCTTCATTCTGCGAGAGTAGGCTCATCAGATAGTGTCTACCTACCATAAACCAAGTGAGATGCGAATAAAGCAAAGATACTTCGTACATAAGATCTATGTGGATTATTAACATACCACACTTTTCAGCTTGGCTCCCATTCTAATCTCATCCAGTAGGTTCCCCCTTCCCGCCTGTGGCGGCGGCACGTTGGGCGCCACTTTGTTAACCAAGGCGCCGGCCGGGGGCGGCGCTGGGGCAGGAGGTGCCTTGGGCGCAACTGAGATATGGCATGTTTAACCAGTATTTGAATCATACTGTAAACATGTTATTTACAAGTCACTGTTGCCAACCTGGGGCAGGTGGTGGAACAGGTGCTGGCGGAGGGGGTGGGACCCCTGCTGCTGCTGCTGGTGGGGCCCTAGAGGGGGCTGCAGGTGGGACTCGGGCAACAGGTGGAGGCGGCGGGCCTCTAGACTGTCGTGGTACAGGCGGTGGGGGTTGGGACTGGGGAATTGTTATGTATAGTCTCATAACAACGCACTAACACAGATACACAGACAGCCAGACAGGAAGACACGCAGTGTTTACCTGTCGAGTTGGTGTTCGGACAGGCGGTGGCGCACCCCGTGAGGGTTGTGGCGGGGGAGCGTGCACTTTGGTAGGGGGTGGTGGGGGAGCGGTGTGACTCACAGAGGAGGGTGGGGCAGGGGGTGGGCCACGGCCATGACTCTGAGCTGGGATCAAGTGTAATAAGTATCAATAGTAACACGTGTTATCGTAGCAATCACAGGAGGCATGTTATTATTGTACCTCTCACAGTTGCGCGGCGCTGTTTCTCCCTGACCAGAGTGTCCATCCCTCCGTGATCATCGACAAACGCCTTGATAAACTCAGCAGTAGCTTCATCCTTCAGTGCTGTGGTCTTGATACCAGCCGAGTCGAGTAGATCAATCAATGCAGGGTGGATCTGTGATTCCTGTGGAGACAAGCGTGAGACACAGACACAGTAAATAGTTAACACACATACACACACATACATACACATACACACACAACCAGTACTTTGGTCATGAATCCCATATCGAAGAGGTATTTGTATTTCTGGCACCACAGATAATTCTTGATCATCTTGCTGGTACATCGTCTCCTCACAGAGGGCAGCTTGGTGGCCGTAGTGGTCATGATTGGACGTGTATGAGCAACGGAACTAAACAACACAAGTCAACAAATATAGACGAACCACAGCATAGTATGCGAGAGTGTAAGATCATATTTGTTATAACTGACATGTTTCACATCACTATTAATGTATCGTGTCATACACATTGTGGATACAGTGTCAAATGTAACATGTACTTGAGGTTCATGAATTGTGGTAAAATACGGAAATGTGATTCGATGACGTCATACAAACTGTTCATTACGTCAAAGCAACTCACGTCAAACTGTTCCGTATCTTTATTCCATCCTAAATGCTTCCTGTGTTCGAAATTGGACGGTCCCGAAATATCCGCTTTCGTTATTTTCTTCTTCTTTCCTTTCTTCTTGTCTTTCTTCTTTTCCTTCTTCTCGAGTTCTGGTGAAGGAGCAGGGATGGAGACAAGGGATGGCGGAGGTACGGACGGTACGGCGGGAGGAGCTCGGTTCTCAGCGTCGATCCGCTCTGAAATTACACAGCGTTTAATGAATATAACGCGTGATGTTGATATAACGCGTTGCTAGCATATCATGACGTGATGGTGAAATGATTTCACGTGATGGGGAAGATGACAATATTTTCCCACACACGACGGCGGCTGGCGAGAAACCGAATTCTCAGAATTTCGCTTGCGAAACGCAACATAACCCGGAAGCGGTATCCCGGTAAACTTATATTATAAAATTCAATCTCGCGATGATCATCGATCATTCGATACGTGGGGTTCATATTTAGTTCCGATGAAGTTCCGATAACCCTAAGACAATAGTTGCTTTTAAACCGCCGTAACACTTGCTTACGTCATCAAATTTGTGCGTCAAAGAGCCCCTTTGGACATAGCACTGTGATATTAATGATGATGGAATTTGCTAGCGCAAAGCTCCGAGACATATTCTCCCCCTAATTATAATTTGCTACCCTCATTTGACCGTATAAGTCCCTACACCAAGTGATAGTCCCCAGATTTTTCCCAAATATGTTAAACTCTCGTGAAGATTGTCGCAAGCATTTAAGCGTTCATCCCGATTTGGATTTGAAATTATACGAAAACAAACGTGTAAAAATAGAACAAGTACTAAAAAGGGAATGCTGGACACGAATCTATAAATTCGGTTATCCTCACGTGAGTCGATGGGCTTTGACGGGTAGAGGTTAACTTGCAGCAAGCAGTCTCCTATCGATTTCTTTCTTTTGCCCGCCCGCTCATTTCTCAGCGTTATCTCGGAAACCATATTCTCTATCTGTTCCAACTTGCTGCCCCCAGCTTGCTGTACACTCTGGTGGTCTCCAGGTAGAGGAGGTGGAGGTGGGGGGAGGTGAGAGGGATGAGAGAAGGGGGAAGTTGCTGGCGTAGAAGAGGGAGGCGGAGGGGGAATATTCCCTGTCACTCGTAGAGGTCGAGGCGATCTTTCCTCTGGAAACGGTATTTCTATCCGTCTCGACATCTCGGATAGGAGTCTTGTCTGCTTGCCTCCAACAGGGAGATGTCCCAGGTGATGTCCAGTCTGGAGGCCGGGTTCACTGGGGAAGTAGTCACAGACAAGTGGATCAGGAGTGAAGGGGAGAGAGGCGGTATCCGCCATGTTGGGGTCCTCGTGTGTCTCCGAGTCAAGAGACTTGCCCAGTGAGGATCTGTTGGAACTTGTGAAGTACTCCGCCAGTGACCGCGGCCGGGACGCGTGTGATGACGTCATATCACTCAACTCACTCTCATTGCTCGTGTTGATGCTGCTCCCCCTGATGAGCGGTAGGAATGTATAGCCAGGGGCAATGACTGGCGTGCTGCCAACCCCCTGACCGTCACTCCGAGCTCTGTTCAGGTTGTCCGATAGGAACGATCCTGTGCTCCTGTTGCACACTTGGGTGTGCAATGTTCGGGAATCGGAGGGCGAGTATGCCGATACCGGTCGGCTCGGTGGCGTTACCCGTCTCCTTCTCAGTGGAACTTGTTCAGATCCGGTAACAGAATGCAGCTCGGATATGAGGGGGGCGGAGGCGTACGTGCTGCCAGGGGAGTGAGGGGAGAAGAGCGAGGAGAGCTGCTCGAAGGAGGAGTTTGGGGAGGAGAGACGCTGGGAGGAAGAACTGAGCTTGTCTCCTCGTAGTTCCACACTGCTCATCTGCTCTGGAGTACTGAGCTGCTCTGACGAGGAGTGGGCAGAGCGGTCATATGGTCTCCGCTCCAGGGAGAATACCTGGTGTAAACCACATTCCAGAGGGTCGTCTCTTTCCTCCAACTGTTCACACGACGAGGAGGGGTTTAGTTCAATGTGCGGCTTCACCCAGTCTGTCACATTGATCTCAATGAGTTGATCCTCGTCATCCAGTGTAGCAGCGTGAGGGGATATGGAGTTAACTGGAATGGGAACAACCTCGCTTTCCCCTTTCTTTCGCTTGCTCTTTAACTTCCGCTTCACAGACATGGTGAGGTATCTCACATTTTATCACCGAGTCAGCAACTTCTTGTTTCAGGGTGTTTCATCTCTTCATATTGTAAAGCATACAATCTCTCTAGAATATGATACGATTGTATATCAATACATGTCGTATCAGCAATTCGTATATCAATACAATATGACGTATATAATCAATACAATAGTATCAATAAAATCCGTATCAACACTTTCAGATGAGAACAATCGACTGCATGAGAAAGAGACAAGATAGGGTATAAGCGAAGGACACAGCAAACGCACACGGTTGATGATCATGACATATAGGAGCACACACACACACACACACACACACACATACACACACACACACGCTATCAAATGTAAAGACGCAGTTTAGGTGCTCTCAACCACTTGCAATACATTGACAAGCATCACGCAAATGACTGCCTTTGGTTACCCGCGATATACCTACCTACATACCTACTTTGTCAAAATTGACCTCATAATTTATAGAGTTGAACTCTACAAGAATAGCTAAATGATCTTGCTCTTGCGCAGTGCACGCCACTAAGGATACTATATATTTTACCGGGAGAAATTCGGGCAACCATGATCGGCGGTTTTCTGGACAAATTCGGTATAATTATCTCCCAGCGGAGACAACTTTACAGCGCAGACAACATTATCTATCTCACGAAATAATCCTGAATAAGACGTTCTAAACTAGTTTCATCTCTCAAAAGATTCTCAAGTATAGTCTCTTCCTGTGAAATAATTTCAAGCACTCAGTAAGTCGTGTAAAGACAATTTACCGACAAATCCATTTCTAAAATCTGCTAAGTGCAGAGTTTCACTGGTGAAACTAGTGTGCCACTATGTCGTCAATAGCTGTGGACGGCCATGTCAGAATGATGGATAGTTCACACTTCACACTCCCCAGTTAATAAGTCGAAGTGCAATGAAAATGGACGAGAGAGGATTTCGTCATGTTCCGTGAATTTCTCTTCCATGTCATGTGTAATGAGCCATGAAGATAAGCAACGACAACGAGATGCTTCTGATGGAGTAATGTTTGAGCAGAGCTATGTTTCATATGGTAGATCCGATTAATCGGCTGAAAATCATAAGCAGATAGAAAGCGACATAACAGATGCTATTTCCATAGAATAACCATCATAGTCGAAGAGAGAGAGAGAGAGCAAGAGAGAGGGAGGGTTTAGTGGAACTGGTCACATGTGTCACTTTTATATTAGTGGTCGGGAACTTGTCACATGACGTAGCACAAAGGTCGCACCACAATCGTTTAGAGCACGGACTTAACAGCAGTGTACATACATCATGTGATTTGTGCATCAAGTGATAATATCGACCGTATCTCGCTTATTCGTGTTAATAACATGTTACATAGGTATTGACTAACTGAAAGTGGTTTCAGTGAAAATCGATTTTATATTTAGCTGTCAAACTATTACATCTTATTTGGGTAGTCCTATGTACACTTGAGTCGTGACTTCTTCTTAGGGTACCTAGTCCTATGTACACTTGAGTCGTGCCTTTTTCTTATGTCTAATTTGTAGTGTGTACTACCTAGTACCTACCTTATCTGTCCACTAATTCATCACGCATGCTACTACTATCGCTCGCAGGCTACAATCAATGCTTAGCGCTAGAAGCAACCTAACCCTTGTAGTTTGTACTCTATTTCTCTGAATTTCCCACCTCCTTACAAGCCCCAGCTGCGCGCGAGTTTCCCCCTACCTTTTCTTTTCTTGTTTCGTACTGTGATGGTGTTCACTGCAGCGTGGAATTTCTGTGCTTCGCCATCGTGACAGAAATTAAGTCCCACCATACACTTCTGAAATGTACACACTACACATCGTGATAAGGTATTACAACACATCACACGGTAACGTTTTCATCTTTGCGTGCGTGACATGACCAAGTTTGACGTTGGAGTTTTCAATTTGATTTCAATCTGATCCACGCTCATTCATATCGTTCACTCATACTGCTGAAGACACTCAGCATGAGCCGATATTCAGCTGATACACAGCATGAGCCGATATTCAGCTGATACACAACGTGTACATTGTACAATGTACAACCACACAATGTACCCTGTATTAGCAGTACACTGTCACTGTTTGACGGTGTTTTGAGGTTTCACGTTGCAATGTTACACTCACATAATATACGAGTGTGTACTTACATCTCCAAACTGTTACTCGTGATGAGTATTACTACTCAAGGAAAAACTGTAGATATAATCAAAGATATAATCTCTACTTAGCAAGTTAGTGCTCAGTGACCAATGACCATATCAATATGACATT
>CAMPET010000102.1:13894-31925 GCA_946803715.1 Beroe ovata
CCTCTCCTCACATATTTCCTCACTCCCTCCCCTCTCCTCACATATTTCCTCACTCAATTCCCCTCTCCTCTCATATTTCCTCACGCTTACCCCCCTCACTAATCCTCAGCTGTTACTGGTGGGGTCCCCGTCTGTAATGACGAGTAACGTGTTTACCATGGTACTACGTATACTGTCCACTGTGTTCCAGCATTGTACCATCCTCGCCACAGAATTCATCAAACAGGGTGAGTCGTCATAAAACGTGGATTACCATGGTAACGCTCATTTTAGCAATTTACCATGGTAGCTCTGATATAATTTCTATGGAAATAACAATTTATAAAACACAAAATTTTCTTATTAATTAGGATTTAGGTATCGGACATGTTTCAAACCTCACCCAAGCCTAACCCCCCTCATCCCCCAGACGCAAGTGGGACAATAAGGTCCCTCCTGGTGGGTAACAAGACCCCGGTAGAGATTGGTTTCACCCCGACCCTGCTTCACCGGTCATCTAACGAACAGTTTGAGATACTGTGTCTCTGTGCTGAGCTACTTCCCCAACTTCCCAAATACGGAGTCTTCTCGTGAGTAGTGACACCTCTAGTGCCTACATACACTGACATGGACATCATTGTGTCAACAAACACTGACACCACCCCTGACAACACACTGTTATCATACACTGACGTCGCTCAACGTACCCCGAAAACACTCCTATCAACTGCATACCTTGGCACCACTTGTATCCTGACAACACTGACACCACCCCTGACAACACTGACACCATCCCTGACAACACTGACACCACCCTCTCCCTCCCTCAGGGTGGACAACATGCTAAGTGGGACGGAGGATGAGAAACACAGACAATGGTTCTACCGTGACTCTGGTGATGCGTGGCAGAGTTTCAGTAAAACTGACAACAAGATTATCAGTGCTAGCTGTGATGCAGGTGTGTTGTCAGTTGTTGTTAACAGCTACCAGTTAACAGCTGGTGTCAACTGTCAGATCAGCTGATGCCTGATGTTAACAGAACGCCATTAAGAATCATTAGCGCAACACACATTTTCTCAATATCTATCCGTGTTAAGCACATACTATATTGTTAACAACCGCTTACTACACCATTTCTAATTATACAGTATGTGTGTCGCAATTTGGATCTTGGGATACTCCTCCCCGTTTATAAAACATACAATGCAATGTTGCGAGCAGTTAATTGTCATTAGCTTGCACCACTAACAAACTTATAATGTGTGTGTCTGTGTCCCTTTGTGTGTGTGTGTCAGTGACTGTGAGTCTGTGTGTCAGTGGCTGTGAGTCTGTGTGTCAATGGCTGTGTCTGTGTCAGTGACTGTGAGTCTGTGTGTCAGTGGCTGTGTGCCTGTGTGTGAGTCTGTGTGACTGTTTGTGTGTGTGTGTTTGTATGTGTGTGTGTTTGTGTGTGTGTGTTGTGTGTTTGTCTGTGGCCGTGTCTGTGTCTACATGACATGTAACGTGTATGCAAATTGTATGACAAATGACAAGTAGGCATAAATTATGGATATGCAGCACACACGCATATGCCAATTTAGTCACATACTTTACTCTGTGGCAAAGGGTAATAAAATTTAGCACAGCTGTGCTAATTTCTGAAGTTGGAGCTGAAATTTACTGCCTTATTTTGCTGATTTAAAATCGATTTTAAACTGGATAAGAACCCTACCTTTTCGGCACTATGAAGGACCTAGACATTTAGAAAATGTTAAAATGATAGTGTGGATCGCACAAACCTAAATTATGTGTAATGATAAATTAAACTTTTATATTATAGTGGCACACCAACTTATATCAATGTACCACGAAAACAAATCGTCAACAAAAACTTTCCGTCCAGGTGAAACAGATGTGGTCTTATCCATGAAGCTAAACTCGAACGTTCCCTGTGATTTTACGGTGGATCTTAGCACTATGAAGATGGAAAATGAAGAAACAGGTAAACTTTAGTTTGGTTGTCATGGTAGCAGCTAATTATTGTTGTTGTCATAGTAACGGTTAGTGGTGCTGCCATGGTAACTCATGGATCATCGGAACCATGGTTCCAATGATACGCTGTCAGTACAGGAAAGTCATTGTTAGGTTTTCTGTTGATTAGTCTTCATTCACTCACATCACCACTCATTCACTCACATCATCACTCACATCACGCATCATAGTCAGCATTGAGTGTGACGAATATCTCATGCGAATGTTTGATGACGAATCACACGATGAGTGTGATCAAGAAGAAATGTGTGATCAAGATGAGCGTGATCACGGAATGTGTGATCAAGATGAGCGTGATGACGAAATGCCTGATGATGGAATACAAAATGAAAATTCAGAGCTCTACGATCCTATCTCGTCAGAATCAGACCAATCGGAAGATCTTGACAATGCGTCACGTGACAATCTTAACCAATCACATGACAGCATTTCACAATCACGTGATCATATCGACCAATCACAAGAGAGCGCCGCGTCACGTGACAGTGTTTCACATGAAGAGCCATCACTTGCAGACATACTCGCAGGTTCAATGTACTTTACATTCACAGCATTCGTCACTTAACTTTCTTTAACTGTCTCACATTCACAAAGCTTTAACTTCACTCAATATCAATCCTCAATTTCGATTGTCTTTCATCCCCTCCTACTGTTTCGCAGGTGAGATCCACGACATAACGTCATCACGGAAGAAGACGTTCATACCAGAGTTACTCCACTCGAACAGCAAGGATAAGGAAAAAGAAGATTGTCGGCTCACGCTGCTCAATGACGAACCTGCCCTCTATGATGAGCTTTGTCAGGTATGATCTAAATATGTGAGAGTGACTTCATCTCTAAAGATGGGTTGTAGAAAATCGGATTTTATGTTTCTAACGCCCGTTGCTATTGCTAGTTTTGCGCGCGCGTGATGTGTGTAAGCACACTAGCGACAACATTTGAACGACAGCCCGTTTGCTGCGCGCGCTTGTTTTATCGATGAATCGCATCAATCTGTTTTGATCATGTGACCGCAAAAACAATGTAAAGTTCTCACGGGGTGACACTTTATTTGATTAATGCACTACCGATACAATTTTATAACAAGAAGTCATCTCCGCACACAAACACACACACTTACACACACATACAAACTCAAACCTTTCCTCACTTAACAAATCACCAAAACAAACTTGTTGCTATTTATAGAACTTACTCTCTCTCTCTCAGACAATGTTGTTGCTACTATTCGAAGTGTACCGGAGCTCAGCAACCCCCAATGTACGGTACCGGTGTTTGCACTGCCTGTTGAGGATAATCTACCACTCGAGAGCGGAATCTATAAAGAGTATAGCTGAGTTACTGCCACTGTCGAGTACGGTAGCCGGGATGTTGAGCAGTCAGGATAGCAGGTAATTGTCTTAGACTACTATTATTTGACGAAGGATGTATAAATGATTTATCAATAAGCAGGTAATGACACAATTCTTATTCTGGTGACGAGAAATTCATTAATGAATCTCTTGCTCAGGCATTATTAATGAATCTCTCGTATGAAAAAAACGTATATTTCGAAACGAAATCCTAGATGAGGCATTTTTGGAATGTAATTTGAACGCTTGTTCATCAAATCGATTTTCCCAGATTGGTCATCTACGGGCTGCAACTCTCTGAGATACTAATGAAGAAACAACCAGTTCTATTCGCTGTCTATTTCAAGCGAGAGGGTGTCATGCATGCTGTCAAGAAGATTCTAGCCGAGTCATCTGTCATGCCAGGCAGATCTAACGTCGGTACGTATCGAAACAGGAAATTATTTACAGAAACTAAAACGCCGAAGGGGTCGAGGTGATATTTACCCTAAGGGCTCTCTGCGGATGGCGTCGTTGCGCCTAAAAATCGGCTGTCTCTAACCCATCTCTCCCCCTGCAGACACCGTATCAATATCCTCCACCTCCACTGTCGTGAGCGACAAAATACGGAGTTTTGTGGGCAGCCCGCCCCGGCCCACAACCATAGTTCTCCCTCCCATTAACCCTGACCCGAGATTCTGTGATAGTGACGTGCGGACTACCCGAGCTCGGGCCAAGGCGGGGGAAGCGAGCTCATCTGCTCCGGAGACCAGTTCAGACTCGTCCTTCCCTAAGTGCGTGCATTGTGTGTAGATTGTGTTGAAGTATGGTGTTTGCCCTTCCGAAATAGACTTGGGTGTCCGTCTACATTGATTTTATTCGGAAGTGAAGTGACGATTTGCAATTTAGATCTCACATAACTCAGTTCTTAACATAAGTTTCGGAATGGACCCTCGAGGAGAAGGTCCTTTACCCTTATTCGGAGTGATGAATAGCACTGATTTCAGAAGGCTTGAGAGTGCGTGGCGCAGGAGGAGAAAGCCCACCACACTGAAGAAGAAACCGAACAAGCACAAGATGGGGAGCTGTCCGTCTCCACCAGCGTACTCCTCACCGGTGAGTTGGGATTGTTTAGTGGGGTGTGATCGATGAGTTGCTGGAGAGTTGCCAGCTATTCGTGATTCTGGGAAATGAGGTCTTTCGTTTGTTCATGTGTTCATTGATAAGCCTTGCAACGCCGGGGAGTCCCCGGCGGGGACTGGTGCATGATGAAATGAAACAGATATTTATTCGTCTATTCATAGCGCTTTCCAAATTCATCTGTGTCATATTTACAATTGAGGTCCGTTCTAAGACGAGGCTTTGAATCGTATATCCATCTGATCACCCCTCCGCGCGCCAGGGACTGCCGACTAAGGAAGATCTCCAACAATGGGTGAGACACCAGGCTGATAAATTCTGTCAGAAGTATCTCACGGAGGAGAATACAGGCGATCAGGCGTCATCCCCAACCTTCCTACATATCCTCTCTAACGCTGTCAGCCGTAAGTAAATTGCAAATTTTTGTCAAATTTCTCCTATCTAGAGCTTGAAGTGTATGTGTGTACTGTGTGTAAATTTAAAATGGCTATTCGGATATCGGTATGAGCGAGGCTACATCTGGAAGTTTTTAACCCCGATATATTCGTTACAGAACTCTCGTCCATCACGGAAACACGGGACTCCGAAATGCCGCTGAGAACGATCAAGTCGCTGCTCATGGACTCGTCCTCGCAGTCGCGTGACGCCTCACGGCAGTCGCGTGACCTGTCACGGACCCTGTCCACAGATTCCTCCGTCAGTGGGTCGCTCTCCTCATTCGAGCTTCTCCACGCTGGACTCATTGAGACCCTGCTCAAGTTCTTGACACCACAACCTAGTGATAGGTACGTGTTTTTGAACTGAGTCACAATAATTGAATTGTTTGAACAAATGGGATTGAACTAATTACTGAATTTATTTAAGTATGGCTGTTTATTCTTCCTATAGCAACCTTTTTCTTTTATAGCAACCTGTTTCTATCATAGCAACCTGTTGCTATAGCAACCCTTCTCATCCAGGGAGACGGACGTGTTGCAACGTGTCATCAAACTGCTGGAAGTGTTTGTTCTGAATGAGGAAAAGGATATCGATCCGACTGCGTTCTGTGTTTTGTTCAGGAAGATACAACTGTGTTTGTCACAAGTCGAGCACTTCCCTGTTAAGGTGAGTGATTTCTGAGAATTTCTGAGAAGTGTTCGATAAGAAGTGTGATGAGAAAAGTGATGAGGATTGATAAGAAGACAAAATTGATATTTTCAATATCGTAATAACTTGCGTTTCCGATCAATGTCACTCATTCTTGATTCGAATTAGTTTTTATTATTTATTTTCCGTTTTTGCTATTTTCTACTCTCAGAAGGGCTGATAGTTATGTCTCTCTATCTCAACCCAGGTCAATGATATCCAAGGGGAATCCCTATCCAAAGTGAGCTCCACGTACCAAATCAAGTGTCTATTTCGGAAGCACCCTGACAACAGTGGATCTAATCTGAGGCAGTGGGGTTCGGGAACGGTCAAAGTGGATCCGCTAGCTTACGTCCAGGTATATCATCGCAGTTGTTTTGATCGTGATTTGCGACTGCTACCTATGGAAAAGTTGCACCCGACTGTAGGCTAATAAGCACATGAAATGCATCTCACTCAACACTTAAGAACCTACCGATTCTCTTCCCCTGACAGGCATTGGAGAAGTATCTCCTGTCACGTGGATACTGTAGAGAAGATGAAGAGGATGAGGATGGGGATAGCAGGTGAGAGATAATACCCCAGAGATGATACCCCAGAGATAATACCCCAGAGATAATACCCCAGAGATAATACCCCAGAGATAATACCCCAGAGATAAAACCCCTGAGATGATCAGATCCATGTTTCTCATCGTTAATCCTGATTCATTCATCTCTGTATTTCACGAGAAATCGAGGGTTCACCCAAAATCAACAGCAGAAACTACCCCAAAAAAATTGAGCTTAATTTTGAAACCTTAAACATTGTTTTTGGAGAATGATCCGACTCTCTCTCTCCTCCCAGTGACGCTAGTGAGGAAGAGGATAGGATTGTCTCTCGACGCCAATCCTCACCGACGAGACACAAACTCACCCTCACCATTAACAACCATCCTCTCCCTTACAATATGACCATGTACCAGGTTGGTTCATCTTTCTGTGCCCTTCAGCCCTCTTTTCACATTAATAACCCGTCTTATAGCAATAGCCTAAGCATGTATCACAGCGTTGGAGCAAGGCGTACGCGACTTTCTATTCGATTTTTTTCCGAATAGAATTCGAATTCTTTTTCCCTGAAATTTAACTGCATTACCCTCTCATCCCCTTGTCTGTGTCAGGCTATAAAGAAGTACGGAACGCACACCCGTCTTGACGACGAGGCACACCCAGCATCTCACTCCGCTGTCTGGTGAGAGAACTGTTACCATGGTGACCGTGATTTTAATTACCATGGTTACTGCGTTACTTGGATCCTTGGTAACTCTGTCAACAGTTACCATGGCTCACTCTATGTGTGATAGTGACCACGATAATAAATAGCTAGATATAAGGGATGAATCGTAACATATGAAATACCGACAACACAATTTGTCACATATTTCCACTAATATATTATGTGACAATCATTTTCTTACCAAGCCCCCCCCCCCTATCCCCCAGGCATAACATCCACACTATCGTGTACAAAGTATTCGAAAGCTCTGACAAGGTGCGAAGTTCCACAGTCAAGATACGAGATGAAGAGCCACCTCCAAACAGTCTCCTCGAAAAACTCAGTCTCTCTCCTCCCATGGTGCTGGGTAAGTGGTTGGGGCAGATCATGTTTTTCGCGGCATGTGACGAGCCGCGCGGCATATTGAGGCATTGCATGCGTGCGTGTCACGTACATAGGACGGATGTTGATGTAGCCAGTTATGGTCTGTTTGGGGTGGATGTTCAACCGTTTTCTTGGTGCGAGGGCCGAAGTCAGGCGTCAGCTTTTCCTTCCTGTGACCTGATAAGATTCTTTATCATCGAGTATTATGATTTTTCATCATGATCAAGAATAGAAGACAGAGATTGCGATGTGGACAAAGACCACAAAATAAAATGGGCTGGACGCCAATTTCTCCCCCTCCTTTCAGAAAGTTACAAGGGAATCAAAGTAATCCAGCTACTGCACATTCTTCATACCATTTCCAATGAGTGGGGACAGTTCATCAAGACAGACGGGTGTGGTCCCATTCTTGGTCCAGAACTACTGGCGAACCAGCAAATCACTGCCAAGGTGGGTGGTCTTCGGTTAATTATCGTAATTTGGGTGGTCTTGGATTATATCCCCATTTCTCGAAACGAAAGTATTAAAAAGTGCGATTTGGGTGGGTCGGATTTGTTTGGGTGATCCTACAAGATTTTTGGGACGGTAGGACTACAATATACACGATTTTACGTTGTTTCCGGGACCATTCTATCAGAAAAGGGGAAAAGCAAGGAAAATGACTTCTTAGCACGAAGAATTTTTGATCCTCAATACAACAGGGTGTTCCAAAAAACGGCACAAAAGTGGACACTCATAACTCGATTCGTTACACAACTAATTTCAATTTGCAGGTTGAGCGGCAGTTGCAGGATCCACTGGTCATCATGACATCAGAGTATCCAAAGTGGTTTGTTCCCCTTCCCTACTTCACTCCCTTCCTCTTTCCCTTCCATATCAGGTAGGATTGCGGGTTGAACAGCGCGGGTTGAAATGGTGCGGGTTGAAATGGTGCGGGTTGAAATGTGCGGGTTGAAATGGTGCGGGGACATTTAAGTCTTAATTATCAAAATACAGCCATCTTTAAACACCCATTATCACTCGTTTGCCACAATCTGCAGTCAATTTCACTCAATCCTGATTCAGAGTTTGCAGTCACTTTTACCCAATGCTGTTTCAGAGTTGAGTTACTGCACGCCACCTCATTTGACAGAGACAGAGCGTTGCAGCGGATCATAGAGACTCACCCGGAACTAGCGGCTGTGTCCGACGGAGGACGAGCTGGTTCGTTACCATAGTTACCATGGTAACAACTTGGTTACCAGCTATAGTTACCATGATTACCAGCTAGTTACCATGGAGGAATCAGAGTAACCATACTCTCGTCAGGTGTACGTCTCGACAAGGACAAGAGATGTGTTGACCGGGATTCAGTATTTGTTCAGGGACGTGTTATCATGAACGAGCTCGCCTCCTCCACCTCCCTCCTCGAGGTACGAATCACGCGTGATTCGGTCACGTGATTTATAGTCTCTATCACGTGATTCAGTCAATACCAGTCTCTGTCAAGTAATTCGGTAACGCGATTTAGTCCTTATCATGTGATTTATAGTCTCAATAACCTAAAAATTCGCGTTGCGATACACCCAGCTATCCATATTTCCCACGGAAGCTCTACATCGTGTCTCCAGGTGTACTACGTTGGTGAAGTTGGAACTGGACTGGGACCCACTCTCGAATTTTACACACTTCTATCCCACTGTTTCCAAGAAACTGCGCACAAGATGTGGCGTGAACCCGACACGTGCACGATGGATGGAAAAACGTATATCGTGGCCGCAAACGGACTTTATCCTAGTTAGTGATGAAAAATTGTGTCACGAAATAACAATCTTGTTTTGGAATCTGAATCTCAGCCCCCCTTCCCCTCACTCCTCACTCACTCCTCATCTCTGCCTCTACACCCTAATCTCTTTCCCCCTCACTCCTCGTCTCCCCTTCACTCTTCATCTCTCCCTCACTCATATTCTCTCAATCCTCCCTCCTCATCTCCCTACTCCCCCAGGAGCGGTTAGTCAGACAGACAGCGAGGAACTCTCCTCTCTCTGCGAGAATTTCACATTCCTCGGTCGGGTCCTGGGGAAAGCACTCGTGGATAACAGGATGTTGGACATTTCCTTCTCCGAGCCGTTTTTCAGGTGGTTGCTGGGAAGTCAGGAGAAAATGGGGCTGTCAGCAATCAAGGTAGTAACCTAATTCAAGGTTAAATACTTATCTAAAGTTACCTCATCCAAGGTAACCTGATCATGGTAAACCGATTTTCGAGACCTAAAGTATCGTTCTCTTTTCCCGTCATTCTTACTTAACCATGTTAAGAGATAGTTTGGAGAAAGTTCACTTTTGCTCTAAATATTTAATTCTCACCCATTCTCACATTTCTCCTCGCAGGAGATAGATAAACTAATTTTCGAGACCTTTACTCTAAAGTATATTTCTCTTTTCCCGTCATTTTTACGGGAAAAGATTTAATTCTCACCAATTCTCGTAGGAGATAGACGAGGTTCTTCACCGATCACTTAGACAAGTTGAAGTGTTCTCCACGCAGAAAGAGGAAATCATAAAGAGAGATGATGTCAGCAGCGAGGAGATGACTGAACTGATCCAACAGGTAGTTATGAGGAAATGAGTTCTTGTAATTGAGGAAATTGAGGAAATTAGTAAATGTGTGCGAAAAACAGGGCGATAATGAAACACACAAAATTCTGTGAAGAAGCAAATAGATTCTCATCAGTTTGAGTTACATGTTGAATTGTGCGTCCTTGTCACACTGATTTGATTTCTTTTCAATCAGATTTCTTTTCAATCAGAGTACACACGCATAACTCTCATTCCATCCCCCGACACCCAATCCCCCTTCCTACCTAATAAGGAAGGAAGGTGGCAGATCCTAATCCTCTGCCCCTTCCCGTTTCTTACCTCCTTTCTTCACTGCTGTGGACCAAATCCCCTTCCCCACTGCCCCATTCCCAACCCCTCTCCTCCCCTCCTCCCTTATTCAGGCTAACCCCTCTCCNGTCATTTTTACGGGAAAAGATTTAATTCTCACCCATTCTTGCAGGAGATAGACGAGGTTCTATACCGGTCACTCAGACAAGTTGAAGTGTTCTCCATACAGAAGGAGGAAATCATGAAGAGAGATGATGTCAACAGCGAGGAGAAGACTGAACTAATCCAACAGGTAATAATGAGAAAATGAGTTTTTGTAATTGAGGGAATTAGTAAATGTGTGAGAGAACAGGGCGATTTAAACACTCAAAATTCTGTGAAGTAGCAAATAGATTCTCATCAGTTACATGGTGAATTGCGCGTCCTTTTCACACTGATTCTATTTCTTTTCAATGCAGGTACAAACACACAACTCTCATTCCCTCCCCATCCCCCGATACCCTTCCCCCTTCCTACCTAATCAGGTAGGGAGGGGGCAGATCCTAATCCCCTGCCCCCTCCCGTTTCTTACCTCCTTTCTTCATAACTGTGGACCTAACCCCCTTCCCCCATTCCTAACCCCTCTCCTCCCCTCCCTTATTCAGGCTAACCCCTCTCCTCCCCCGTAGGTCACGGACAGTGACGGGTCCACACTGGAAGACCTGTGTCTCGACTACGTCCTACCAGGCACGGATATAGAACTGACACCAGGTGGTAAGGACCAGGCGGTTACCATGGAGAATGTGGAGGAGTACCTGGCAACTGTGGTCAACTTCACTCTCATAGAAGGTGGGTATGGTAAAGTGGGTGAGATGAGACTCCGGGTTTTGGTATTTATCGATAATGTATCTTAGAGTTTGACCTGAGTTTTTTATACGAAGATTTTAAAATTTCCATGAAAAATTCCGTCTCATTGATAAGTCTCTGACTTACATCAGGTGTTAGGAAGCAAATGGAAGCTCTGAGACAAGGCTTCAGCACTGTTATGCAGCTCAGCCATCTTCAACTCTTCTACAGTACGGAGATGTCTCAGTTACTGTGTGGAACAAGTATGTTTTGTTTGATTACACTTGCGCTCTCTTTGTGTGGAGAGTGTATTATTTCACACACACACACACACACACACACCCCTCTCCCAGAATCAGAGCAGTGGACCGAGGAGGAGTTGTGCACGACTCTCCAGCCAGATCATGGGTACACCGCCACCTCACCCGCTGTTAAGCATCTTATCAAGGTAAAGTATGCAAGAGATAGTGGTAACTGCTTAACTGGTATACAAATAGCCTTTAGAGTCAAAACGTTGTGCTTAATGGCGTCTGAGAACGGTTATAAAGCACAATAGGGAAAATTTCGAGACCTATCATGGTCTTGGGATTTCTCCTTTGGGCTATGGACAACTTGTTCGTTGTCTCACATCAGCTTCTGAACCAGGTCATGACGGAATTCAGCTCGGAGGAGCAACGGTCCTTCCTCAAATTCGTTACCGGCTGCCCGAAACTCCCTGTCGGAGGATTCAAAGCGCTTCATCCCCGCCTTACTGTCGTCAAGAAGTCTGTGGACGGCGAACCCGATCAGTACCTACCCTCGGTTATGACATGTGTCAACTATCTCAAACTCCCTGATTACACCTCTCCTGAGGGCCTGAGAGAGAAGTTGCTGACTGCGATTTACGAGGGACAAAATTCCTTCCATTTGTCGTAGAGGGCGTGTCACGTGAGATGTTGTCATGGTAGCGCGTGAGAGGTCACGTGAGATATTGTCATGCTAACGCGTGAGAGGTCACGTGTTCTCAGCACGTGATTTCGATAACATTAACATTGACTATTGGTTAGAGAATTGGTCGTTTCAACGACAAATTAAATGTTTTCAGCAACGTGTTCCAAAGACTAATACGCTTGTGAATGTTCAGTGGTTTCACAAATTTGATTCACAAATCATTGCAATGTTCTCAAAGTCAAACCTACACTTACAGTGTACAAAAATGAAATTAGTTGAATCTCAAAGCACCGAAATTTTATCAAGACTTGCACGTTCACAATCCTTCAGTGCTGATATTATTTATTGTATTTGATTAATATTTATTGATACAATCAACTCACATGCCGTGAGATATAAAAATTCTCTCTGATGGAAGCCTTTGACCGAAGACTTTTCACTAAAAGTTACCGTTAATAATATTTTCCTTCAAATCGTGGTTAAATTTAAAACGGCAATGGAAAATTGTTTGGAAAAGTTTGGAACGATAAAGATTTGAGTGGGAAATGACATTACTTATTCATTATTCAATGTGACTGCGAGATGTGAGGCCTGAAATTTAATAATGCATCGGATGCTCATGTTCCTATATCAATTTGTTTCGTGTTCGATAAATGGACTTCGAGTTTGGGAAAGCTTAGCTCCTTGATTGGAAGTATCACCTGTACCATTGCCGGTGTGACTGTAGACTCGAAACTTTATCTTAATTTCATGTAGTTCATGAAAGTGTAATACGTTCCAAACTGTGGATAACATGTGTCGTTTGTTGTCTATCCAGTTCCACTATTTCAATTTGTCTGGGCGTCTGGCGATACTGAAAGTGAACCGCGACCGCTGTCTGAGTGTCTGACTGAGACTCCGAGAACGGAATTCTCTTGCCGGATCACGGATATTATTATTATCTATCCACTGCAACTGTTTCTGTGCACTGCACACGTTACGTTGTCAGATTTTATCTGACCTCAGTTTCTCGCGCGCGATCCGAGAAACTGAGGTCAGATAAAATCTGACAACACGTTACGCACTTGCTTCGATCCAATCCCAAATTCATTCTCAATTCTATTTCTAATCTGTGATCGAATCTGAAAAGTCGCGTCGTATAGCTGAACTTGTCAGATGTTACCTGACCTGTTTCTCGGCCTTCGATGAAGGCGCGCGCGCCGCGCGCGAGAAACTGAGGTCAGATAAAATCTGACAATAGCTGAACTAGAAATAGAATTAGGAAGGAGACGCGCAGCGCGCGCGGAGTATATTTGGGTCACGCAGCGCGTTGTCAGATTTTATCTGACCTCTGTTTCTCGCGCCTCACGACGGCGTCTTAGTTCATCGAAGGCCGAAACATGCCTTCGATGGATGCGCGCACGAGATTTCGATTGTACGATTTCACCCTACCCTTGCTGGCAGGTCGGCGGGATTTTATCCCTGGCAAGGGGCGGATTGAAAATCGCGCGCACCGACGGCGCGGTAGGGTAAAATCCTACAACGCACGAGAATATAATCAGGTCAGGTAACATTTGACATGGACAAATAAACAGCATGGCCCGGGAACATTGTTCTAGAGAAACAGTTCTAGTTGTTCCCGGGGAACAACTAGAACTGTTTCTCGCGCGCCAGCAAGGGTGGGAAAAAATTTTACAAGACCGCCATGATCCAGGCCGTGAAGTCTGAGAATAAGTTCGCGCCGCGTGCGCAAAACGCATTTCCAATCATCCTGCCATAGTGCCATAAGATTAATTTGATGCAAGACAAATCATATCTGTGTCTTATCAAACATTCAATGTGCCTATTTGATCTCTCTTGCATCTTATGGCTTCAGGGCTTCTCTCATTGACATGAGACCCATAGTAGTATGGAATGTGGTAGGGAATCATATCTGCATCAGCACATTACATCTGATGATGTGATCTTGAATGCCAATCTATTTTACTTAAGTTTTGGCATGGAATCCATATTAACTGTGAGAAGAGAAGGCCATGGGTGACATATGGTCAATCATTTTGCAATAATGAATTGTTTGCTGGATTGCTAAATCTGTAATTCAATTTAATTAAGTCCTTAACAAGCAGTTTTTAGTTTTACCAAATTTTAAAGACACATGTTGTATTGGATTCACTGCATATTGAGATGAGAGCAAATGCTTGACATGTGCTCAAGTTGATCTTATTGATTTCAATGTAGGTTCACTCACCATCCATTCTTTTGTAGAGTACCAACATCATATGATTTTAATGAAGTCCATGGATTGAAGGAAAATATCTGTAGCAGTTGGGCTTGGTAAATGTATTGAATACAGTACAATGCCTCCAAATGTGAAAAAGAAGAAAAAGAAGGGGAAAGCAAAGAGTAAAATATCTTCTGTTCTTGAACCCCCTCCTGCTATACAGGTTTAATCAGCCTCTGATGTTCCTGTATTTAATAACTCATTGTGATGCTTTCTGTTACCACCAATGCCAAGTTTTTTAATAGGTTAGATCATTACTGGAACTTCCCAAGAATTTGTAAAGAGTTTTTAACTTTCTTTTGAGACAATTGTGCTGACTTTGAAACTACGCCAATGCGACATTGATGTCTAGATTGTCACAAGAATGTGTGACACTCTTAGGCCACCATGCATACAAAATCATAATTGTATGAATGCTAGAACAAATATTTATGCTTCTTAAGTCTCTACATAAGCCATACAATGATGAAGTGATATTAATGAAATGGTTTACAAAATGTAGGTATACTGTGTGTATACCTAGATGATAACTGTGTATAAGTTTAATATAATAAACACGCCTAATTTTATTATCAAGATTTAAAATGCAAACTCTAATTTAATCAAATAATGAGCTGGTTGGATTCAGTGTATTTAATCAAGTATGCTCTGTTGGCACAAGTGCATTTTTTGTTCAAAGATTAAGTGTTATTTTCAAATAAGGTGTACCTAATCTGTTTGCAGAAATTTTAGAGTGTATGGGAGTGAAGATTTTCATTCCATTTGGACCAATTGATGATACTTATTCATCTCTTTACAGGTGAAGGGACTGCTGAAAGCGTACCAGGCAAGTGTTCAAGGACAATCCACATTTGTCAGTCCCACGATTGAAGAGGACCTTAAACATGGCATAGATCAAAACAAATTCGTCCAAAAGGTTTGTTCAGTATTATATGTATTTGAGTTGGTGATGCCGTTGGTGATGCCGTCCCAAATATAGCAGCATATTGTGTCCGAATCTGCAGAAATCCTTCTGTTTCAGTTTGTTCTATCTGGAGGTCCTACAAATAAACCAGTCAATATATCATGTCTTGTGAAAGCTCTACGATCAGTGCAGTACATGAAGGTAAGCATACATGAAATATCGAGAAAGAGAGTGCATGATCTTTGTAAAAAATGTTACAAAGATACTTGTCTATTGTTGTATCGACAAAAACTAACTGTTTTACCGCAAGAATATTCTTTAAAATCATTTCATTATGGATTTTTATAAATGAAGGCGTTTTTTTGTATTGTGGGTTGAGCTTTTCCCATAACGTTGAGAGATATTCCACAATTTTGAGACGTATGATTTAAAAATGATTGATCAGTTCTACGGCATTCAAGCAGAGGAAGATTCACTTTATAGAAACATTCATTTGTCTCATGCATCAGTTAAAAATCCTCCGCATTGCAGAGTTTTTGTGTGGAGTTTTATTGACCATTTTGGACTCATCAACAAGAAATTTTCGATCAAGGTTATCAATTAATCAACGTAAGAATGTTTTCAACAGACATCTTTATCGATGGCACAGGGAGTCAAAGAACTAGGAAATTCAGTCGGAAATATATCGACTTTTTAATAAAAGACTGTCATTCCATTTACTATTGAATGGATCTGAATTTCATGCGGATGATTTAAAATATTTCCTTGCGTTTGGATACAAGTGGTACATGTGAATCAGATCTTATTCCAGATACGGGAGATCTACTGTTGGAAGCTCCCAGTTACAGATAGCGACATCATAGACCTGGTAAGTAAACGAATATGTCACTGGACATGTCCACAAAATGTTGCTATCTCCAATGTTGCTGTCTCAAATGTTGCTTTACCCAATTCAATGGTGCTGTCTCCACTGTTGCTACATCCAATTTTGCTTCGTCTCTAAACACAACTTACACCACAGTCGTTACTACTTGAGGCCCCAGCTTGGAGGAATATGTCTACTATTGAGCTGGTCGATAATGGATTATCAGATTTCGGTCTGGCCAGACTTAGCCGGTAAATGTGTGTGTCTGTGTATGTTTGTGTTTGTGTCTGTATGTTTGTGTCTGTGTCTGTATGTTTGTGTCTGTGTCTGTGTCTGTGGTAGCTCTTGCCCGACTATAGACACGCACAAACTCACTCACATACCTACACACACACACACACACACACACACACACACACACACACACACACACAAACACACACACACACCGATGAGAAAGTTATTTTCATCGCCAGTGTGAATTATATCAAGCTCCTTTTAGTAGTTGTTATTATTATGGTAACACCTCACATGTCACAGATAAGTCATCAACTTCGCCAAGTGGTGTGTGCTATGAGCAGTCATGATTAATTAGCGTGCCGCGCTGTTTGTGTGTGTATGTGTGTGTGTGTATGTGTGTGTGTGTGTGNATCAGCACATATCAAATTTTCAGACAGACTGTGCGATGCCCTTGATCCCGGTCCATCGCTCACAATCACCAGTCCCTCCAGACAAGTTGGCAGTTTAGTTCACGCCAGCTGCAGGGATGCTTGCGAGACCCCCATAGTCTCAGATCCACTTCTCTGTACAGAATCTGGGAAATGGAATTCCTCTCTCCCAGCTTGTGCTCGTGAGTTAGAGAGATATGTGTGTGTGTGTGTGTGTGTATGTGTATGTGTGTGTATGTGTGTGTATGTGTGTGTGTGTGATATACCACCTTTTCAGGACTCTACCAACTGGAAAGATACAAAAACTTGTCCTCGATTACAACAGGTAAGCTCAATGGGAACTTGATGTGACTATTTTGGGTTATGCACCAAAAAAGGGTAGATAAGGTTTTTGTGATTTTCCGTTGTCCCAACTCCTCCTCCCCCAGGTTTGGAGACGAAGGGATGGCTAATCTGCTAGTCTGTCTGACGGGGAACACTATTCTCAAGCATCTCTCCATCAACTACTGCAAT
Organism: Beroe ovata; assembly: GCA_946803715.1. Classification (NCBI taxonomy): domain Eukaryota; kingdom Metazoa; phylum Ctenophora; class Nuda; order Beroida; family Beroidae; genus Beroe; species Beroe ovata. The sequence continues at coordinate 30,969 of CAMPET010000102.1, forward strand.
CTGACAGTTCCCAGTGGACCTCTGATTGCGGAGTTGCTAGCTAAATCCAGCATTGAGTAAGTCGATAATGACACCTCAATTGGTGTTAATTGGGTTAATTGGGTGAATAGAGTACGGTAACACAGGATCACAAATCTCTGTACCGTGCAGTTACAGCTATTAACCGATTAGAACATGAATGTAATCAAAATCACTAACTAAGTCTCCTGAGCTGTGAAAACAACGTTAATGATAGTTGATACCATATTGTAGCATCACCTAATTAATAATCCAATTATCCCAGACATTTAGAGGTGACGGGAAACGCACTGCAATGTGACGGAGTGGCACAACTCGTGGACGTGCTCTGCACTCAGGTATCTGTCTTGTGATTGGTTGTTACACTCGTTCTGCATTGTTATTGGCTGACGGTTACACTCGTTCTGCATTGTTATTGGCTGGTGTTTCACTCGTTCTGCTTTGTGATTGGCTGGTGTTTCACTCGTTCTGCTTTGTGATTGGATGGTGGTTACACTCTTTCTGCGCTGTGATTGACTGATACCACATTCTTTTCACAGGATATCCCGTTGAAAACACTGCTAATGGCAGATAACGGAATTGATTCCCACGGCAAGGGTAACCAAAGAGGTCCTTTCATGACGGCGAAAGTCATTCGCAGGTTTGTCTCTCAGATACTGAAAATTTTGGGGAATTTCTTTGGCATTTATCTGGAATTTTACCTCAATTCTCATTATGGTAATTGGTAACCTTAGTTGAAAAGCGTGAACCGAATTCCAGGTGGTTAACCTGCACTCAGTACCTGGAATTGTGTGATTTGCGTGATAATGACATTGGGGATCTTGCAGCACGAGAGCTTATGGACGGTCTCGCAGATAGAATCACTGGTGAGTGAGTGAGTGAGTGAGTGGGTGAGTGGGTGAGGAGGTGAGTGAGTGAGTGAGAGAGAGAGAGAGTGAG
>CAMPET010000102.1:49457-67471 GCA_946803715.1 Beroe ovata
GTGTGTGTGTGTGTGTGTGTGTGTGTGTGTACTGTGTGTGTGATTTTGACTCGCATGCTGAATTAAGTTGAAACATTTTTGAACGTGTTTCGTGTTTCAAGATAAATTTGAGGGAAAGAATTCTTACAGATAAAACGTCTACAAATCTGTGAAAAAAGCCGTGTCGTCACCTTAAAATTTGAGAGTGTTTTTGTGATGAAGCAATTTCAACCGCACCCTTGCTTGACGTAGAATATATTGCTACAATCGATCAGATCATTTACAAGAGTCAATATTTTGTACAAGAGTCAATATTTTAGTGATGTTAATCAATATACAGTCCCCCATGATTAATTCCAAACTCTGGCAGAGACGCACTTCGAATCCTCGTACATGATGCGTATCTAGGTGCGTATCATATCTAGGTGCGTATCAGGTACGCACGAATTGACATTCCTTTAGCCAATGTCATCAGCAGTCAGCACTATATAGGAAAAACTATTCCCGATTTTAAACATCCGGCATCCCGATATTTTATCAAAAACTAGCTCTAGATTAAGTTAAAAACTTCTTCTTTATGTCGAGAAACAAGCAGTGTTGTGTTGGTGTGTGAGTATCTGTGTACGTATGTGTGTGTGTTTTTGTGTTTGCTAGTGTTATAATAAAGCGTGGGAAATGTTAAAATGCTGACAATGTTATAATGCTGACAATGCTGATAGAAGTTGTTATATAACCTAAACAGCCTTAGGAACCGTATGTGTGTGTGTGTGTAGATATATCATAGGTACCATAAGTACTATATCAGTGTTATCAATAATGATTAATGAACAAAGGTATAAGAACTATGGACAATGGACATTGGATATTGAAGAATTGAAAGAGATTAGAGAAGTTAGGTATAGATAATTAATAATTTCTTGGCGAATGAAGAGGGCAAAAACTTTTTCTAGAGGAGAAATTTCACTTTCGTGTATTCGTGGTGAATCTGTGTGTGTGTCTGTGTGTATGTGTGTGTGTGTGCGTGTGTATGTGTGTCCGTGTGTATGTGTGTGTCTTTGGAAAGATGGAATGTACGCCACATACATTTTTACAAAGTATCTACCAATATCTTCTCTCACAATTGACGGAAAACATACTCAAGTCATTATGCTGGGAAAGCAGATCGTATCTCTATTGTTTGGTTTGACAGGGATCAATTGTCAGTAGTAAACAGTAAAGTATTATACCAAAGACTATTGTGTAGTCGAGTGTATCACTATGATAATATACATGGTTTATGAAGGAGTGGTCTTGGTATACAAAGCAGAGAAGAATGCTAGATATTATACCGGATGCCTGGTTTATGAAAGTGTATGAGATACCATAGGTGTATGCAGCATGGCTACAATGAAACGTTGTGCTATGTTGCTGGCTGCAAGTTGATTGTTGCTCTTGTGAAGAATATTTCTTCAGAGAGAATATGAATAATGCAAAGAAGAGAAAGCCAGAAACTTAGAGAATTGAAGATATCCCGAAGTTGGCAATAACGCGGACTATAGTAAAGTGTGTAATCAAGAGGTTAAAGATTGGAAAGGACGCAATCCCCAAATTCCCTACATTCCTATCTCCGTGTAAGATCCAACCCCAAAACAGCACCCAAATCCCCTCTCACTCCTGAACTCACCTCCTATCCCTCCTCCTTCCCATCCTCTCTCCACTCCTCCCCCATCTCCTCATGATATCTGCACGTGGCGTGTGCGCGGCGCGCGGCATCACTCCACCACACACAGCACACGTCGTGGTGTTGCTACGTGTTTGTGTGTTGTGACCACTACGGTTACCATGGTTACCATGGTTGTGACGGGGGAGAGTGAGATGGTATTCGTCACTGATTTCCACAGAGCAGCCCGAGATGAACTTATTCTGGTGTCGTGGAGTAAAGTAAGTTTTTCTTCATACTTCATAAATCACGTTATGAAATATTTCGAATATTTCACATATTTTTCTTAAATTGCATTATGAATAACAGGTTCAATTCCGAAAACCTCCCGTTGTTTTGGCGCACGTTTTTTCTTATTCAAGTATTCACAAGACATTTTCGCATTTGGGAAACGAAGCTAAGTGTACCAGCTACAATGGTTATTCTTAGAACGTTAGTATGCTAACTGTCGTAAGAAGTCACTAAACATACACCGTGTGTGCGTGTGTGTGTGTGTGTGTGTGTGTGTGTGNAAGCCAATTTTGTCCGGGTCCTCAATAAATTAATGCAGAAATTTTTGCATTCTCAAACTTAAGGACCCGGCATATTTGTGCTTTGGTGCTGACTTAACATATGACGGACGCTTAAAGTTAACGCTAATTTTATACCGGTCCTTAAAAAAAATTGTGCCTCCCAAAATTTAAGGACCCGGACTTTGACGGCCTTGGACGCGACGGGGGCCGGACGCTAGGTCGGCGGACGCTAGGTCGGCGGACGCTAGGTCGGCAGCCGCAAACCAGGGTGGACGCTAGGTCGGGAAACTCCCACAGGGTGGACGCTAGGTCGGGAGATTCCCACAGGGTGGACGCTAGGTCGGGAGATTTGAAGTTCCCTTACGCTGATTAGGTAACATGCATATAGCATATCATACTGATACACCGAGAGGGTAACAGTACGGAATACCCAACATCTAGAATACCCAATGTCGCGAATACCCAAAGGGCCATGGTTAGACTTCGAGTAGAGATATTTGGTCAATCAGAACATAACATGCATCATTGCAGTCTCTTATCGCTAATTAGGTACCAGCTGGACTTGGAGCTCTCGGCTAGGATGGTGAGGTTATCACTGGTGGCAAGGATGATGACCCTCCTCATATCAGAAGAGTTGTCGTAGAGGAGCATGTCAGCCTCTCTGAGTGAGGGGGGCACGGGTTGACTGCTCTTCTGCAGCACGTTGGGCTGCCTTCTTCAGGGCATCTTCAGAGGTGAGGAAGGCAAGGGTGTCGGTAGGGAGGGATCAAATGATAGGATCTATTAGTAATGAATATGAAGGGAGGTGGCTATCTTAAACAAAATACTATCTCCTTACCCACAATAGCTAAGTTTAGAGTCTCCTGACCTAGTGCGCTTGTATTCTTGCCTTACTCTCGGTGTATGATATGCTATATGCATGTTACCTAATCAGCGTAAGGGAACTTCAAATCTCCCGACCTAGCGTCCACCCTGTGGGAATCTCCCGACCTAGCGTCCACCCTGTGGGAGTCTCCCGACCTAGCGTCCACCCTGGTTTGCGGCTGCCGACCTAGCGTCCGCCGACCTAGCGTCCGCCGACCTAGCGTCCTATACCCACCGCAGTAATTATTGATCTGATCGTTTGTTCACCGAACGTATCATTTTTCAAACGAATTTTTCAATTAACGTCGTTAATCAATTATCCAATTACCTGAGTGAACCTCCTCTGACAAGCTGCGCATCTGTCATCGTCACAGTCCGATCTGAAAATATACGAGTAAAAATCAGAAATCATCAGAGATATATTAAAATCCAAATGGAAAATTATTTGGGCTAAAAATATGTTTCATTGCTTCTCTCAAATAACCGATCTTCTACCGATAACCATGTTATCGATCATAACCATGTTATCTATCGATGAGAATTATGGTTAAATATCTTCTGCCTTTACACGAGACATTCACATACTTATCTCTCTCTCTGTCTCGATAAACATACATAATGATCGTCTAAATGATCGCTGTTTATCATGATGCGATTATGTAATTACCGTACAGGATACATAGACCTGCTTTCCAAACATAATGATTTGTACATCAATATTTACAGTGATAGCGAAATAGGTAGTTGAACACGAAATATTTGAACACGAAATAGTTACCAATTACCGATACTATGTTAGACAAATCGATGATGCGCGCAAATTGGATATTACCGAAACCAGCAAATTGGATATTACCGAAACCAGTTCAATGTTTTTGGATTGCATGATTGCTGGATATAGCTTCTGAAATCAGCTACTACTGTGAGATAACAACTATAATAACGTTTGAAAATTGTGTTGACATTTGTATGGAGATCTTATAGAGTGAAGATTGTAATATCTCAGGAAGAATTATCCTTAAATTTTCATCGAAGTAGGAGATGTGCAGTAATGTGTAAAGGCGTGTAGTTCAGGGGTGTGCACTGAGCAGTAGGTGTGAATAGGGGTGTGCACTGAGCAGTGATGTGAATTGGGGTGTGCATTGCTACTGGCATGCGCTGGCTACTGGTGTGCAGTGGTGTGCATTGGCTACTGGAATGCACTGGTGTGCATTGGCTACTGGCATGCACTGGCTACTGGTGTGCACTGGTGTGCAGTGGCAACTGGTGTGTACTGGTGTGCAGTTGCAACTGGTGTGTACTGGTGTGCAGTGGTAACTGGTGTGCAGTGGTGTGCAGTTGTAACTGGTGTGCACTGGTGTGCAGTTGTAACTGGCATGCACTGGTGTGCAGTTGTAACTGGCATGCACTGGTGTGCAGTTGTAACTGGCATGCACTGGTGTGCAGTTGTAACTGGCATGCACTGGTGTGCAGTGGTAACTGGCATGCACTGGCTACTGGTGTGCAGTGGTGTGCTCTATATTGGCTGAGTACTCTGGTACAGAATAGAGTATGCAGCGTGCAATCTGTCATCAGTACTGCTACTGATAACATACACATGTTGCATAATCCAGTGTAATTCATGATGAACTGCCAACCCGTACTCTTACTGATAAAGTATGGTTTCTTGTGTTGTAAAAGAGAGATTGACCAGATTTCTGACAGTTATCCATGTTTTCTTCGGAATGGATAGGTATTAGGTTTATCATAAGCATGGTTAATTTGGGATTCTCTCAGGTTTTGGCAGCTACATATTATTTGGGAAATAGATAACAGATATAAATAGATTACAGATATAAATAGATTATAGATTAATAATTTCATTGTAAGGTTTCTGTGCGGTTCTGAGCGCATGCAAATCATGTGATGACGTAACAGTGACTCCAGGCAAGGACTCCGATTCTGCACCCTGCGCTGACGTCAAGTGAAGACAGTTCCAATTTGCAGTTCCGAGGGGTTAACACTTAAAACACTTTCCACACGTCTTACATTAGCACATTTTAGATTAAGAGGTAAATTTCAATTCAAACTTTAGTAGTACCTATCTTAAATATCATAATATCATAATATGGTATCTACTAGTTAATCGCAGAATTAGTGTGGTGAGTCGTAGGCTGGGCAGGTGAGACAATGAGACTTGATAATGTGCCAAACACGTGAGTATTAGAACACGTTATAACGTGAGTATTAGAACACGTTATTATAACGTACCGATACACGTCTTGATACAGCTTTTTATTATATGCTTATTGTAGTTTGACATTAACAAGTAAGTACGTGTGTGCGTCACAAGAAACCTGTTCTGCGTCCGATCTAATCATAGGAGCACTAAGTTGATACACAATACACATGTACGTCAAAGACACACAGACACACACAGCACTAACAAACACATACGTATAATTAGACACACACAAACGCACGTACATACAAACTCACGTACATACAAGCACATGAGCCCATGCACATTGCACACATGAAAACAAACATCCCTGGACCCGTTATATCTACACAGTACACAAACTCGCAATAATCAATACTCATGCCTCATTCCAAATATACAAACAAACAAACAAACAAACAAACAAACAAACAGACAAACAACCGAATTTTGCTGGTACTACTCAGTACACCTACTACTTCTGTGTAATTGCTCTTACTGCTAATGGTACCACAGTCAACACTGCCATATATACCTAAGTGCTGACAGGAGCAGAAGCCAGACAAATCAAATCGTGTGTGTGTGTGTGTGTTTTCTTGGCAGAAAAATTGTTATATGTAGTGAAGGTCGAAGGAAAAACAAGGATATATGGATCAAGAGCTAGGTCCTAGGATTGAAAATTAGGCTAGATCTGAGACCAGGTAAATTGATTGTGTGTGTGTGTTTGTGTGTGTGTACTGTGTGTGTGTGTGTTTGTGTGTGTATGTGTTTGTGTGTGACGGGCTACTTGGTGACTGCAGGGAGTGACACATTATTCTTTACACCAAAATGCAGGATATCTGCATCAAAATGCTGTAGAAGACGACATAGGTTGAGTTCACTGAAAATTCAATAGATTTGTTATTCCCGGAGGTGACTAATACACTGATGAGTGAATATATTCAATTTAATTGATCATGACTTGATATAATGATCTAATGATCATGACTTTTGCCTGAACGACCCATCATATTTCTATATCATGACTCGCTGTGTGGATCTCATTTAGATAATAGATCCCATTCTATTATTGTGTGTTTCTAGTTTACATGTTTGATGTACACTGTGTATAGACATAATAGATTACTATTATAGGGGTCCCTGTCTATTGTACCTATTTATATACACTATGTACATTGTACGTACATTGAAAATGAGATCACATATAATATGCTGTCATTAGATTTGACATGGACTGTGTCCGGGAGGCTAATTAGATTATCTTATGAGATATCAGTCACAATCAATTACATTAATGGACATTGAGATTCACAGGGGGACCAACACGTCAGTGAACTGATGTAACACAGCGGATTTTAACTGGAAGTTTCTGTAAGTATAGCAATTAGACAAGTACACCTGGATCCCTCATTTAGACTCTGAAAATTTAAGGAATGTATTTTATGGCATTGCTATTTTGAAGCTACTCAACATTACGTTTTGTAATAATGAANAAACTATAATAAAGTTTTCCTTATTTTAAGGATTTCCTAAATAAAGTTTTCCGTTCGCGAAGGAGCTCCTGATTAGATTATCTTATGAGATATCAGTCACAATCAATTACATAATGGAGATTACATAATTGAGATCCACAGGGGGACCAACACGTCAGTGAACTGATATAACACAGCGGATTTTCACAAAGGTTCTGTAAGTATAGCAATTAGACAAGTTACACCTAGATCCCTCATCAAGACTCTGAATATTTAAGGAATGTATTTTATGGCATTGCTATTTTGAAGCTACTCAACATTACGTTTTGTAATAATGAAATTGAATATTTTGGTCATTGCAAGCTCATCTTCTTTACATGGACTAGACCCTACAAAACATAAAACATTTCTAAATTCTTTGAGGGTGTGGTCATTCTTACCTTACTTTATTGAAATAATACACAGAGCTGATCATAATATTTGGAATTTATTTAATCATCAGGGATTTACCCTCTATTCTCCATAGTTTCTACTACCTATTCATTAATTGCACATAGTGTCTCTCAGAGGGCACATAATCTGATCCAACATTGAGAACCCCTCCTTTTATAATACACTCGAACAAATCCATGTGCATTGTGTCACTACTCTTCTTATATCGTTGAATAATTATTCACATGAAACATTCGGTGTGCTTATCAAAAATGAAAATATATACTAAACAATGTATAGTCTACAGTAGGGTTTAAAGATTTGACATATCTTTCATAGTCCTTATATTCCTGAGTCTTTTGAAGAAATTGAGTATCAACTATTACCTATTGGTCAACTGGTAGGAGCAGCAAAACTGTAGGAACAACAATAAGTATCCTCAAGGGATTGCAATATGACGTGTACACAGCAGTGAACAAACTAGTGGTTGTAATAAGTGATGTTTCTTTTATCAATCAGTTCCCTTACTTCCTTACCTTTCCTGAGAGTAGCATCTTTAGACACAGGAGTTGGATCAAATGATGCCAGTTCATTGATAAGATCAGAAAATCCCTGCCCACCATTACTTGTCCCGATATTATCTTTGATCTTGAGAGGAGCTGATTCTTTCTTCAGGTCCTAGGGATAAACCAGGTTAAGATCAATGTTTTTAATACTTGTCTGGTAACTGATGACTGTGTATTGAGAAGACATTTCCATATCAAATTCACTCTTCACCGTTTTAGGTGGAGAGTTGAAGTTGAGGTCATCAAGTTCGCCTATCATAGCATCTATATCATCAAGGATTGATTCCATGTTTGACTGCTTCCAACCTCATACAACCTATGTTTTACCATAATTTTAGTAAGATTTAACCCAGTAAGCCAGAGCAATCAATAGGAATGAGATTAATATGAAGGTATCATATCAAAAAATAAATAAAACAAACTTTATTGGCACTGACCTATATTGACATTGATCAAATTGATCAAAATGATATTGCCTTCTCCCAATTCATAAAAACATCTGATTATTCAATACAAATAAGATTATCTGATAAGGGTATAAAACCAAACAAACAAGCAAAAGAATAAATAAAAACAACTTTATCAGAACCAAGTAGTTATGGTGGGTTATATCAGTTCTTCATGATATCTTTGACAATTTCTTGCCGGCAGGATTCAGGTATTTGCTCACCACCAACACTCACCTCTTGAGAAAAATCGATAACATCTTGACCTGAAGCACTACTGGCTGATGATATTTTCTCAAAACTTTCAACTGGTTTCAACTGCTGGATATTTTCTGGGGAGGATGTCGTGCTGCTACTATATGATTTCTTTCTTTTTATTTGCCAAGATGGCATGCTTGCTGTATCAGGCAGTGGAAAAGAATCTTTTGATAGAATCATCTTTCTTAATGAGACTATATCACTTTTGAGTTCACTTATAGAAGCAGTATTCTCAATAACTAACCCTTCAAGTTTTGCTTGATTTGTACTAAGTTCAGTTTTTATCTCATCAACCTTGGCATTGAAATTTGACAAGCTTAAAAATGAACTTTCACTTTGATCAAGTTCTGGAGCCTCCTCATTCGGATCAGCACTGCCTTTCAATCTCTTCCAGTACTGCAGAATCCATGGCCAACAATATTGCCTAAAAATTCTGATTATGTAAACAACTATTCCAAATGTAGCACTAGAGATAGCAGCATATATTACTACAGGAATAGGGGGTCTAGGTGGTGAAGATTTATTCTTAGCATAACCACTGTCATGCAAGCATTTGTCCATCACTACTGTAAATTTTTGATCTTGCTCTGGGACTGTGTCTAAAGTTTTGGAAAATGCATCTTTTATTTCTTCTGGCTTGAGACCTTTCTCAGATAAAAACTTCTCTTTCACATGGTCAGGATACTTGAGCACTTTTGGTGATGAAAGAAACGATGCTGCAGCAAACACAAGTTGCTCTCTGCTCATTGATTTCTAGGATTAGGAGAATTATTTTAAACCCTTCTACCATTTTTAACTAGATCAACATATTCTATTATTTTGCAAATACATTTGCATCATATTGTGAATTTCGGAAATCATAAAGTTAATTAAATTTCATTTGTGCATAATTTCATTTACTTTTGTTGCAGAGACCATTTTAAATTTGAATGTAATTTTGAGTATTCAGCATTGAACCAGAACTGAGAACATTGCATTGGTGAGTCGATGTTGTGTGTCCATCATATTAGATGCATATAAACATTCTTGTGCAAACGTTGTGTGTCTCTATTCTTTGTCGATCGATGATAGCCCTAAGCCCCTGTCGAGAATTTCGTTTCGCGCGCGCGGCGCGAACTTCTTCTTTGCTTTGCTGACGCAAGCCGCTTTGCGGCTTGCATCAGCGGTTTGGCATCTTCCGACAAGGCTCGTAGGATTTTTTAATACCCTCGCTGGCGGGCCGGGTAGACGCGGAATTACAATTGCGCGGCGCCGACGGTAGAGAAAAACCATGAAGCTTGTAGGATTTCACCCTACCAGTACCCTTGCTGGCGGTAGGGTAAAATCCTACAACCATGAAGCCATGCCATTGCCCATAGCGTCGCTTTAAGTTTATGGTCTATTTCTAACACATAACAAACGCAACGTGGGATTTGGGAAAATGGGAACACGTCAGCTTGGCCTGCCACTCACTCCCTCTTAGTCTTATTCTTAAAGTAAATTAAGCTAAGATAAGCGTTTAGATTAAATTTAAACAAACATGAAACATTTCAACATAAAAATATTTACAAAAACATTCCTTTCATCTTATTCTGTGTTCTTAAATTTATTTCATCCATTCGGGAAATTCAATGGGAATGACCTTGAGCTTGCCTGGCGATGCCCGGCCCTCTGAGTCTGACGCGAGCGTCAGCGAGACGGGCTGATTAGGTATGGTATTGGCAAGGAATGACCACGATCCATACTCCATATGGTATAACTCAAAGTCAAACTAACGAAATGACGAGTTTCCAACGATGAAATAACGAATTAGAGTTTCAAACCTAGGCTTTTCAGTTTCTCATCCACGTGAAAACCAAGCAATATGCTAATTTTCGAGTTACGGGAACGACTCAAAAGCAAAAATGTAGCTTTGCGATTAGCGGGCAATGCAGTATCTTGGTGATCTATAACTATAAGAATGAGCATATCGAGCAAACAACAAATACAACAATAAAATTATACAATTCTGAACAAAAACAATGGGTGATCTCTAAGTCTATAAGTATTAGTATATCGCAAGCATCTAATATTAAACTCTATTTTTGTTTCTAGCACCTATTTCATGTTTCAGTTTGTCACACTTCACTTGTATCAATTTGAATTAACAACAAAAAACTAAAACTCGAAGGTCAAGTTCCAGCATCGTTCAATCGTGAAGCAACCATGAACCGATCAAAGCTAAGTCAAACGTTTTCATCATGACCATCTCAACGTCAAACGTCAACCCTCAACAAGACTCACAAGCTCCTGTGTTTCATACACTGCCATACACTACAATGTACATTGTATTTGTACATTGTACAATGTACATTGTATTTGTACATTGTACACACTCACAATCCCAAATATTCAATCAAAGCAACCTTAAATCGCACTCAAGCAACCTAATATCACGCTTGTCTTCAGTTCATCATCATGTTCAAATGTCGACTATACGAGTTCCATCATGAACACTAATCACACTAGTGTCGGTAGACGTTGTACTACACGAGTCGGATGTACTCAAATTACACACATCACCCCGACGCGTTTCCGTGCTCGAGTTGGTGTCAAAACTCGGTGGTGACGACGAAGAATCGGGTGACACCACCGCCATATCCGAGTTTTCGGCTGATGGCGGTGATTTTACGATACTCGCCGGGGGAGAAATCGGCGAGCTGGAATCCAGTGATGCCTCGTGGGGAGGACCGAAACTCTCACCCAGAGATTCCATAGACACATTTTGGGGCGGTGAGACAAAGGTGCCGCGCGGTGACACGGCGAGGGATGGGGCAGCACCCCTCCCGAGAGCAGGTGAGCTGGTGAGAGGGGGCTTTTCGAGCGGGCCCGAGGAGGGGGTGACGGGGGATTCATTCTCCTCAATAGATCCGTCCTCGTCACTCTCTTCTGGTAGAAGTGCTTCCGCCTGTATTAGAGAAGAGGAAAATCAGGTAAAGATGGGCGTCGGGCGAAAACTGGAAATATTGGAACAGCCTATTGGCTTTCCTGTGTCGATTCAAAATAACTGAGACATGATAGGATCTATCAACGAATTTAGCATTCAACGAATTTCTCACTTTTTGCAGGAGTGATAAAGCAGAGTTGGTCCTCTCAATATAATACTCATTTCCTGACTCGTTTGACAAGGTGGCAGCCCAGTCTGGCGGCTCGTCGTCATGGTAACCGGGACGCCGCTCGAGCTGCACTCCCAGCCACTTCACTGCCCCCTCCCATCTATTGAAGTAACAATATCAAAACGATGAGATCAGTTCTGATCGGGATCCAAGTTTTCATCGTCAACTCTATATCCCCCGTCCCTAACCTAAAGCATCATGTAATTGTAATCTGTTTCGAACCTAAAACCTTGATAAAAACCAATTTAAAAACCTAAACTTGTTGTCATCATCATCGAAGAATATGCCGGCCGCGAGGGAGTTAGCATTGAGGAGGCTGGTAAGGCACTTCATACAGAGGTATGCCCGTTTCTGGTGGCAAGACTTGGATCGGAGTATGATGTCCAGGAGAGAGTCCCGCTCGGGGCCTCCTTTCAGTACCAGCTGGATTCTGTGAGAGTGGAGAGGGAGTGAGTGAGGGTGAGAGGGGTTGTGAGGGAGAGGGATGTGTGTGTGAGGGGGTTTCAGGGGATATTCTGGGATGACGATGAAAAAAAGGCGAAGGATGTTGCCGCGAAATCGACATCAGCATTTAATTTTACTACAGATAGTTGATTTAATTTTATGAAGAAGAATCAAAATTGGGCTTCGAAAAAAGCGCTTCCATTCATAGGGGTCAATATTTTCTCGCTGCCAAACCTCTTTTTCTGCCAGGTATCTTTGACGAGTAGGACATGCAACAGGAAGAAGAGATAGGGTCTCATATCAGCACTGTGGACAGAGGAAATGTAGTATAGGAGCTCCATCAGTACGACCTTGCTCGCGCGCGCGTTCTCCCAGCACACGTGCTTGAGTACGTTCACTATGTCCTGTGATGGGATCATATCATTATGTCACAAACAGACAAACAAACAAACAAATGTTGAAGGGAGGGGCCGGACGCCAGTGAGGAAATTTATTTAGAATTTCTAGAAATTCTCATATTCGCAACATAGCCGATTCCTGAAGTTATCATTCTTGAAACAATCATAACTTGGCGATTGAGCATAATAGAACTATGTGTAAACTGAAGGACTCATGACTCATGGAATTCATCAGCGACTATACATTCGTTGGCATCGATCCAAGTAAACAAATCCACTCACATCGATTTCCATGACAGTTGGTTCCTCGAGTAACTTCCTCAAGTACAAGTAGTTCTCCGAGACGAGCAGTTGTTTTGTCTCGTTATCCAAAGTACGGCATAGTATCTGAGAAAAATGGGGGGGTGATGGTCGAGTGGACTTCCAAATGTCATTTGGACTATATAAATTCAGTAGCTTTCTGAACCCAGTGGAACTAAAGCTATGCGTTAATGAATTTCATGCTTTGAGAGATAATTCCAAAGTTTGCGGACAGAAAAGGAGAAATTCCCTGGACAGAAATGGGACAAAACTGAACAGAAATGGGACAAAACATAACAATAACCTGGGTGTTGTTAATGGGGCAGGGCGCGTCCACTGAACCGCCCGTCTGAGTTAGCCTGATCTCGTTCAGGTTGATAGAGCAGATCAGAGTTGCTATGACGTTGTGGATTGAGGACATATCGTTCCATTGAGAACGTACGTTTGGACCTGGTGTTGTTAGGGAATGAATTTATTGATGGGTGAAATGAAAAGTGCTTTCATTGTTGCGAAAAAGTTGTGATAATTAGCGTGAGAAAGTTGTGAAAAATATAAGTTATCCAAAGAAAGGAGAATGAAGAAAAGGTGAAAGAAGAATAACAGTAAAAATCAGTTGAAAATAACACACAACACGTACCTTCATCAAGGAGAATGGCGAGGAATTTCCTGTGGACTCCCAGCTTTAGCAGCTGATTCCTCTCGTTGAGACCACCTTGGAGATGACAGTAGAACGCGTGGAACAACTGGGGGGAGGAGAGGGATTGAGGAATTGTCACGTTTTGGGGAATATGTGGTTGGAGGGATTTGGCGAAAATTAATAAATGTCCTGACCCGAGTTCCACGGAATTGCAAAAAGTTGAGCTGGGCATTACACTTATATCTTAGAAAGGAACGATTTTTCCACGCTATTTGTCGAGAATAATTCTCAGTCCATTCCCAAGAAACCAAACCGTTATAATAACGGTTATTCTCAGAACAATGAATACCAGTTGGACTTAATTTCGGAAATGGCCCTCTATAAAATTGCTGGTATTACCTGTAAGTGTACACATGGAAGAAAGAGACAAGAGTGGACGGACAGAAAAAGACGCGCACTTTACAGTGGAAACTGCTTACAATTGCTAACAATTGCGCGTCTTTTTCCTTCCTTCCGCCCTTTTTTTCCATGTGTACACATACGCGTTACCTGTTGCATGTTCCGGTTATAGTCAACTCTAGTTGAGCTGAGCAGAGCGAAGCACCCGCTAATTATGTGAACTGAGAGTGGTCCCATACAGTCGATTCCGTATGAGTACCTGGGATAAAAAGGGGGGGATTGAATTAGAAAAAATTAATTGATCAGATTAATTGAGGCTAATTGGGTCAGGAAAAAGCGGTGAGAGGGGACAGGGCGACTGGAGAAACATTGTATCAACTCCTTGTACCCCTATGAAAACCTTGAAAAACTACTATACAGCATTCTCCAAAAAAAAAGATGTCCCAGAAGATGGACAAAAATGTCCCAACTAAAGTAATATTGTCCTCACCCGTCAGCAGTCCAAGCATTAAGTTCGGACAGGGACAGTGGTGGATCAGGGTTACTCAGTTTCGCCAGAGTTACGATGATAAACGCGAACGATGATCTCACATCTGCCATCGGACACTCCAATAGATACTGATAAAACCTGGTGAGGGATTAGGAAGGAGGTTAGTTCACAACACGTATGATGGTAATCCATTCATGAACAATATCTTACCACTGATATGATATTGATCATGAATGGATTACAATCACTGGCATTGAATCTGAAATGATATCAGCCTAGATCAAGAAGCGAATGGGGGAGAAAGTAAGAAGTAAGTCTGGGCTTGACCAAGGGTCAAGTCAATGACCCAGGGCAATCCAACTCAAGGCCGGCACATAACAAGCTATAGGTATGTACTATGTACCTGTCAGTTAGTTAGGGAACCATAGGGCATAGTTTACCTCATTTAAAGTACCACTGTCTATCAGCCATTTGTAATCGAGATCGAGACCCGAAGTGCTAAGAAGCTCAGAATGCGTTTTAGCCTACAATAGGTACCTGTTCCCACGTTGCGTGACCCAACCTGCCGCACCGCGCGCGTCTACAACTTTTTCCAGAGTAGAAATAGAATAGGGGCGCGCAACGTGTGCACATAATCATATATACCTGTTGGGTGTATCGAACAGGTAGTTTGCAGCAAACCATCTCCTGCACACATCGCTAGACTGCAACAAGTTGAGTAGTATATCCTGCCACTCCTCGATCCTGCCTCGAACACTCTTCTTACAGAGGAAACCCGTCTGGGGAGGAGAGGGGGTTTGGGAACAAGCAGGAAATAGGTTTTACTTGTTCCCGAGCTGCGTGACCCAAATACTCCGCGCGCACTGCGGGGATCCGTGGTTTTTACGACATTTCAGATCACCGAGTAAAAATAAAAAAAGGGCGCGCAACCTGTGTACAGTCTTAGTGGAATAAAAATTGGGTGAAATCGAAACCCCTAGAATTGAGATTTGGATAAATGGTTTGATAAGTGATAACATTAACAAACCTGTGGCTCTACGGTATAAAGATTTATTGTCAAGGGTCATGGGGGGGTCAAAATCATGAGTCAAGTAACCGATATTTACCAACAATTGGACCCTCGGAATCGCCCAATCTTAAACAACTTGGCGTGGTCAGCAGGATAAAATGGGTGTGGTCACTCACTTGAAAGAGATAAGACGAGAGTAAGTCCAGACTATCGAGTGCTATCTGCTCTGTGGTTCCATGGTAAATCTTGAGTGGTTTCAGTTCACCGCCCACGTTACTCATCTTGACATTGGGAAGGACTACGTGTTTTATGAACTGTGCAAACTCGCTTGAGTAGAGAGATCGCTGAGGACAGGTTTACCGATACAAATATGATCTTATCGACTCGATAGCACAGACACAGACAAATCCACACATCCACAGAGAGACACACACTATGCACATCACAAACACACAATACACACCCACAAACACACATACACACACACACACACATACACCCTCACACACACACACACACNACACACACACACATACACACACACATACACACACGCACACCCACACACACACACACACAGACACACCCACAATTACACCCACACATACACACACATACACACACATAATACATACATCCACACATACAAACCTGGTGGAAGAAGTTAAGGTTATCCTGTCTGACTTTCTGTACCAGGATAGCAGGTGGATCGTACTTTAACTCAGATGTTCTCCGACACTGTGAGATGAAATAGTAAATAATTCTCTCAAGTAACTCCTTCTACAAAGTTGGCTTGGAGCCAA
The DNA here is from genome assembly GCA_946803715.1 of Beroe ovata. NCBI lineage: Eukaryota > Metazoa > Ctenophora > Nuda > Beroida > Beroidae > Beroe > Beroe ovata. The sequence continues at coordinate 65,500 of CAMPET010000102.1, forward strand.
AACAATCTCAATTTGTTGGGCTCATTGCTGCAGAGAAAACATTGACAACGATAATATTATAGCTCACTTTTTTAGTAGGATCAGAAGATTTCTCTTCTCCATCTGCGGCGGTAATAGCTTGTCTCTCGTAGAAAAGGATATATGCATTCCACCATCTCTTCTGTGTTCTGTTAGAGAGGGCGCATTATGGAATCGGGTTATGGAAATGGTTGGTAGCACTGCACACATGACGTCATATTCTTTCTATTACAGTCCGCGCGTGAAATGGAAATGGAATGGCACTTGGTCGGGGGTTAGAAATTGGGGGAGAGGGGAGGGTCAAATGTCGCACTTTCGTTGCAATATAGAGCCTCGGTCAACCACCAAAAATTGTCCTCATCTCTCATAGTACCGAGTATGATAGGAAATATATTTTCCAGCAGGGAACTTACCGAGGTTTTCGGTCGGGAGAGTCTATGTCCGTGCTATCCCCTCCAAAACATAGCTTAGCCATCTGCCCCTCCTGAGTTATTTGTGATTAGGCAATTAACAAATTAACTTCTAATTAACTTCTATGACAACAGAGTGGTCTCTACGCAACACCACGGTTCAATTCTTCCTTTAATAACAAGGATATCCATTATTCACCGTATTTGGATGCTAGGAACATTAACCACAACTTTACCAAGTTAACTTCATAATTCAAAAAAGTAGATAAAAGTAATCTATTAATTTATAAAAGTTACGTTTTGTTGAACCTTAATTACATACCTCACTCCTTCGCTCTCACACCTATACCTGATCAATGTTACACTCCCATACCTGATCAATGTTACACTCCCATACCTGATCAATGTTACACTCCGACACATCGACATCATCGAATTTGTACCACTTCTCCACCTCTCCACTCCCATCATCCACCCGCTGTTTGATGTAGCTGTAATAGTGTCCACCACTTGCCTGACCACTGTGCACCACAACTCCCACCTGGGGAATTATTCCTTATATGGGGCGTTAAGGGTAAAGTTATTCCTTATATGGAATAATTAGGTAAGAGACATAGTGTGGGATGGGACTTACCAATCGGTAGTTGGAGTTTTCTGATGGGGTTGGAGCATCCTGTCGATCACCTGAAGAGCGATGAAGTCAATAGGGAGGAGTTCAAAAGGTAGGAAAATTTCAATAGGGAGGAGATCAAAAGGTAGGGAAAAGCACGGTGATTAGAGGAGCTTTCGGTAAAAGATGGTTGTAGTAAAAATGATACGATAAAATGTGTTTCTGAACAGCTTGACCTAAAAGCTTGCACACTGCGCAATGCGAGTGACATTTTAAAAACAGCAACGGAGCCGACAAAAAGAACGCAAATTGACAACAAAGTAGGATTATCAGTCATCACCTGACTCAATCATCTCATGAGCGGAAGTCTCCTCAATCCGTGAGAGGAAATCTACGGTGTACCGCTCCATGGACAGAGTGTCCGGGAACTCGAAATAGTCGTTGTACTTGACCGAGCACTCGCGCTCCCAGTCGTATCCAAAGCTGGGGGATTATTCCTTATATGGGGTGTTAAGGGTGGAGTTATTCCTTATATGGAATGATTAGGTAAGAGACTACTAAAGCTGGGGGATTGAACTTTGTCAGGGGCAAAAACAGCTGCATACCCGGAACTGTTGTGGGATTTGTATATTTCTTACACTACACAGTGAAAGTAAAACTCATTGCTCAAACTGTCATTGCTCAAACTGCCATTGAACGTGACGCGGATAATTCATGAGAAACAGTCGATTTTCCCTAATTACTGAGACGTAAATATTCCATTTCACACCGCTTGAGTTGTATGGCCAGCACATCAGGAAGTTTCTGGAAACACAATCTCTTAACGGTGTCCACTTTCTTATCACACCGCTCACAGTGATACGCGTTGTTACCCTCCAATAGATCTCCCTGTGGGATACAAGTGTGTGTGTGTGTGTGTGTGTGTGTGTGTGTG
>CAMPET010000102.1:67524-79877 GCA_946803715.1 Beroe ovata
GTGTGTGTGTGTGTGTGTGTGTGTGCAAAAAATTAAAATTCTCACATTCTCACCTTAACGAACTCATCCAAGCTATCCATGAGATTCTCATGGTTCCTCACATCAACAGAGATGAGGAGAAAGGGTTCAATCCTGGTATACCGGTGGGGACATCCCTTGCAGATCTTCTGATCAGCGAAGCAACCTTCCAGAATGTTCGTGATAAATGGGGGCTGGTCGAGAGCTTTCGTTCCTTCGACCTACGGGTTGGGATGAGTGAAAACACAGTGGGTTGCAAAAGCGGGAAAATCGCCCGGTATTGAAGTTTGGTGAAAAATTGTATTTCGAAAAGCCACAGAAAAGTGAACAAATGAAATCCGGGAACATCTCTTAGCGCCATTTTGGATCACGCACGGCCCGATTTAAGTATATAATCTCGGGAGGGAAATTCCCTTACCAGATTATCAAGGAGCGCACTGAAAAACTCCAGACTGTCGTGCTGTTCACGGAGATTTACCGGCTCACCCCAGTATTTGAACGCTTCCCAGAACCCCTCCGGTGTGTAGAACTGGTGTTTGGATTCCTTGAGAGCACAGAATATCGCCTGTACCTGCGAGAGATACGGCGTGTGTGAGGTGTATGTGAAAGAGGGATCTTTTGATGATAAATAGGACGAGTAGTGTTGTAACGAACATTTCACTGTGGCAATAATTCTTCAGATGTATGATTATGATTCATGACAGAAAAATGTCCTTCATAACTTCTTCAATTCATGGATTAGAGTGATAGATACACTAGGTTCATCAGACATTGAATCAAGCTTTTTTATTGAATTTCAGTTCAATTTTGGTAGGATTTTGTCACTGTTTCGTACCTGCTTTGCAACCCCCAAATGATGAAGCTTGGCTGGGTGCATATCCGCTTCTTTTGCTTCTGAACACGGCTGAGAACATTCATGATGAATTGTACTGTCTAAATCTAACCACAGTAGTGGACTCCGAGTTTGGCATTAGGTTTGATGAAAAAACAATTGCCAATTCACACTAGAATTTTGAAACCCTGTTTCGGCAAGTACTCCCTGCACACTTACCAGGGACAGTAAGCTAGATCGTATTTCGGGGATCATGTACAGTTGTTGAAGAACTGCATTCATGTAACAAGTTGCTCCGCCATTCTTCAACCCTACAAACCCTAGGAACAGAGATAAGGATAGATGGTTCTTCCAAAGGTAAAGAATAAGCGAGAAAAAGTCCTTCAGTTTCATCAGAAAATTGTTACAGAATCCAAGGGTATGGTCACTATGATGATAAAGAATTGAATCCATCGACGTCCATACCTTCTAAATTACGTTTCTACAGAAAATAACGTTTCCAGGAAAACTAAACGATTTTGGCGTCCGAACCTTTCAAGTTACGCGGTAGTACAGTCGGTGGGAACTCCCACGAGGTTACAGGACTAGGATCAGAGTAGAACAGATCTTTGGTGGAATGGACCACAAAGTTGAGATTCTCGGGGCAACCTTTGCAGAGAGCACCGATAAGACCAAATGCTGCTTCCTTGAGATGGGGGAGGGAAAGTGAGTTATCACGTGGAAATAGGAACACGTGATATTCCATTGAGGGCTTGTATTCAAAAAGAATATCATATGAATGTCACAAAAAGTTGAAATTGTAAAGACGGATGTCCCATACTTGTGTTAGAGTTGTCTGACAAATGGGTGGGTCATCTCTAATATCAATATCGGGGAATTGGCGCTGATCATGTAACATCTGAGGATGATGAGGGTGAGCGATGAGAAAAAATTATCCACAAAAACCTTTCGAGGGCTGAAATGTAATTTCATCCGTAAATAACGTCAGAAAGATAGTCACGCGATACCTTGCTCGAAGGGAAGAGGTAATTGAAGAGAAGTGAAGGGAGTAGGTTCGGGCCATTATCCTGGGTTCCAAGCTGTACTTTAGTCGATAGTGGAGATATAGCTACTAACTCACGGCATACTTGCAGATGACCTACAGAACAAATGATGATGATGCCTTTAGACAGTTTTTGTTATAGGAAATGACAAATGTCATTGATAGACCTAACAGGAAAAATCGGTGCGAAAATGGAAAATTTTCTGCATGACTGAAAAAATTGCTGCGCTTGTCGCTCGTGCGCGCGCGCGCAATCACGTGACCTGAAGCAACAAGAGCGCGAAAAAGTTGCGACGCACGCATGTTTCCGCGCCCTACGCAAACTCAACCGATGAGCGCTATTTTTGGACGAATTCATGGAATGATAACAACGAATCAAAAGTCAAAACTGTCAATATGTCAGCAGAGAAGACGCATACCTTTGAGAAGAGTATCGTTAAGGGGGTGAAATTTGTTGTGGTGTTCAATACTTTTCAACCAAGCTACCTGAAGTAAAGAATGGGGTCTCGCAACAGACAACCAACGGACAATTTGAGATTGAAAGAACAAACAAACACACACAAACAAACAAACATAAACAAGCAAATACCTCCTGTTCCAGTAGTGAATTAGCATTCCCAAGTACTATGTTATGGTGAGCTGCGCACGACAGAATACGACACAGTAGATTGAAGTAGTAGTTACTATTGTCTCCGTAATCCTCTGAAATACTGTGAGGTGAGGAAAAAATAATGATTAAAGGTGAGAATAAAGGTGAGAATGAAGATGAGATTAAAGGGGGAGAAAAACGGGAAAATCAAGGATTGTGTTGAGTGTAACTCAACAAGACAGAAAGACCGAAAGAAGTCTATCTTTCGATTTTACCCTTCCACAAACTCAAAGTTTGCCCATTCCATGACCCCTTCTTCTAAACCCCCACTCTCTTACCTGTTCTGTGCAGGTTATCGAAGAGTAGTTTGATGACATCCAGTATACTTTTCCCTGCCACACAGCACTTCACACATAGGATGTAAAGCTGCTCTGAGGCTACCTGTGGGTAACATAGGGTTAGTTATACGCTATCTGCGAAATTGATAGATAATCGGTTTATTATTGGAAGATAATTGGTAGATAATCATTTGAAGCCGATGGGATGGTTGAGCAGATTGATCAATGATGAGGAATTGGCCCTTTCGGATCGATGAATGACACTTATTAAGGTTTAGCTTAATTTCATACCTTCATAGGGTTCTTTATTCAGTTCGGACCAAAATGATTATTGCCAATTTCGGGAGAATTGTATAAAATATGCCCTATCATCAAATAGTTATCGTTCCAGATTGTCACTCCCAAATATGGGTAATTATGAATATTGTCAGTGGAATTATTATCATAGTGTAAGGTAAAATATGAGTGGAGTTTAACAAAGTTAGCATATTTCTTCGATTAAGTGATAATTGAGGAGCGTTACCACCCTTAATTAACATTCTCTGCTAATTTTCCTGTTTTCAAATGGGAAAGTATACAATAGAAGTTCAGTTACTGATCAAGGTATGATCAAGGTATGAAATATCCCATAGTCATATGATTAGCTAAATAACCTTTTGCACGTATCTGTTAGGGCACACTAACACCAGATTGACAATGAAATCCTGGAACTCCCTATCTACCAATAACACCTCCAAAATGAGGGGTTGGTGAGCGAAACATATCGTCAGGTTCTCCATAAGTTCCTGAGGGAGAATAAATGATTGACACCGCATATTATATTCCTTGACACCACTTCAAATTTTCACCAGCGATTTCAATGTTACGACAAAATGGCATTAGGTCATATCTCTAACAAAATAGCATAGGTATATCTCTGGCTTAACTTGACACAATCTTACTGATAATAATTTCAAATTGACGCCACTAAATTTGAAAATCCAAATTGACACAACTGCATTACCTGTGCGAGCCACATGTCTTCAAAGAGAAAGTTGGCGGTGTCCACGGCTTGACACACTTCATGACTAACAGGGAGTGGTGTCAAGGGATACCCAAACCCACATCTCCACGTCAGTCGGAATATTGCCTGAAATGACGATAAGTATTGGAAAATAAACAAAGCTCGACTACGTTCGACTACGTTTAAGTATTGGAAAATGAACGACGTTCGACTACGTTTTTTCAATTATATAATCAATAATTAATGATAATAAATATATACCTGGATGTACAGGAGGTTAGGTACACTCTGTACTTTGCTCCTGATACATTGTAGCACGTTTTCATCGGCTATGGTGTGATGAGCGGCGCTACGCAACACTGAAAAGGAGGGATAGAAACCAACCGCAAAAATCGTGAAATATGACAAAAGTGGATGTTTCCCGGGTTCGATTCTCACAAGAAATCAATCTTATACTTCATGTTTGACTCCGTGGAGTTATCTGTATCATTTGGAATCGAATATCGATTTTTGTGATTCTCGGCCTCACTCATTTTGGGGCAATGTCCCAAACATTAACACGATATCGAACAAGGGTCTCATACCTCGTTCAATGGATGGATTAGGTATGCTGGTGAGGGCATTCTGTAGATTATTCGCAGTCCTTGATCCACTTCCGCCTAGTTTCTGAGTACAGACGATATTATCTCGGTTGAATATAGGTTAACATTCCTGCTCGTTTTCACAGCGGAAAGTCACTTATAGTTTTCAGTGATTCAACTTCTCAGCGAAATTTCAGCATAAAAAACTAATGATTTCAATGGTCTGAACTTGAAATGATTTAGATAAGCTACAGAACAAACACCGTTCACAAATTCCGTAAGAATTCTGATCTTATCAACTTCTCCCGCCAGTAACCTTGAGCAGAGCCAGTGTTCCATAACACAGAGTGGTGAGAACAAACTTGGTAATCTTCGCGAAGATGTACAGACAGCTCTGTCGTGTCTTCTTGTCCGCTCCCCCCAGGAACCGGTCTGATTGTAGGAGCGATATCACCATCTCTATCCCTCCTGCAAGAGAGAAATACATAGGGGTGACAGTCTGTCACTGACAGTCACTGGAGGATGTTCGATTATATAGGGGTGACAGTCACTGGAGGATGTTTGATCCTTAAAATCTGACGTCCGCCTTATTCGACGTTCATTATATGGATCGTAATGTATGGGAAGTTTCTCCATCTCTGTCCCATCTGAGACTCTCAGGCTGAGAGAGAGAAATGGAGATCCATTTATTGTATCTTTGTATGAGAAATGAAGATCCAGTTAGCACTAATTGTATCTTTGTATATTTCATGCCACTCCTCCATAAACTCGACCCGGACAAACTGATTCATCTCATTTCATTCGGTGTGTATGTGGTGTGCGCTGCAACACCTCCTTATAAGGTATAATAACTTTCTCACCACACAGGAATAAAATATATATATAGCTAATGCTATACAATATCATAGGTGTATTTAGGGATCTATAAACATCTGATGACCCCCTCAAATCAAATTTAGCTTCAGCTCTAATTTCTTCCATTTTCTCATAACCCGTGATTCTTCAACCGGATCAAAGCAGATCAGATGCTGCTCTCTGTTTTGTCAAACAAGCTTTATAATTAATCACGATACATTATAAAAAAAACAAAATAAAAAAAACCCGTTTTTTACCCTCTCTTCATTTCACCCTGTCTTCATTTCACCCCACCTTCATTTCATGCCATCATCGTCCGGCGGACTCAGCGAAATATACAGTTGAGTGCACTTACAAAAACTAGGTCTCTACTACCTTTTCCATAATTTGCTCGAAAAAGTCAGGAAGGCCCCCCTGGCCTCTCCCTGTCTGCTTCTCTCTCCCCCACCTACCCGCCAGTATGAAGTCTATCCGAAACTTGGCACTCCGTTCACCGGGCGAAGCCGGCATTAGTAGAGCATACACGATCTCCAACTTGTACCGCACACCGCCACAGTTGGTGTCAAGGAACAGCGCAGTGGAGAGGACGGTGTCAATGGCGGCAGGGTAGTCGGTGTCAACTCGCTGCTGGAGTGTCGGAATTAAGACGGGAAATGTATTGGTTCGGCGGAATTCAGTACAAATTCGAAATGATTTAGAGTGGGGAATAGAGTGACCGGTCAACAATGCAGCGAAAATGTGAAAATTGAAACTCTCTTCATGATTTGGATCATATTATAATTATTTAAGATGCATCATATTATCTATGATGTTTTTGAGGATGTTTTTTAAGGATGTTTTTAAGGATGTTTTCCAGTCTTACCTCACTGTTCGTATCATTGTAGATCTGTACGTACTCTAGTGCTTGTGCTGCTGTCATTTCAATGATGTCTTGTTCTATTTCCACATCTGAAAAACACAGACAATTATTTATGAATGAGAAAAAATTGACAAATTACAAGGAATAAAGCTATGAAAAGTTGAAAGTTTTGTTTAGCCTCGACACCAAAAAAACTGTCAATTAGGTATTGATTGTTGAACAATGAACAGTTGTCAAAGAAAAACCCAATTCTGATGTCCAATAACCTGTACTACAATGAGCACGGACAATAAGAACAAGGAACATAAAATGAAATATTTCCTTGTGTTTGATAACCTGTAGGGAAGATGTTGAGAATAGCAGTAACAGCATCGCACAGGTCCACCTGACCGTGATTTAGAGCTACAGCACTGACATGGAGTAACCAGGGTAGATACTTGGTCTGCTTTATCGGACTACCTGGAGGACAGAGAGGGGAGAGAGGGTAGGTCAGACTACCTAGAGGACAGAGAGGGGGAGAGGTCGGATTACTTTTAGAGATAGAGAGAGGGAGAGGTCGGACTACTTTTAGAGAGAGAGAGAGGGAGAGGTCACGTCGGATTACTTTTAGAGATAGAGAGAGGGAGAGGTCGGACTACTTTTAGAGACTCTCTTAATGAGAAAGGTCAGGTCATGGTATTGTTGGAGATTCGACTTTTTGGGCCTGACTGCCAAGTCCATAAGTCATTGGAGTGAAATTTAACAGAACCATCGAGTCGTAACGATGAAATTTTAGGAAACAGATATCAATATGAAGAGACGAATGTCATAAAAGCAGGTCACTGGTGTCAATAAGAAGTGACAGACACATGTGGTGTCATTAGGACTCACAGGGACTATTGAAGAGGTCTCCACTATCTGTACTGGTTGTTGGGGAGGTGAGTAGGTGAGAACTGCTACCACTCAACACTCGCACCGTGATAACTTGTCTATCCTTGATGTTCAGTTGTACCAGTGCTTTCCGGTCAAGGGAAGGGGGAAGATCTTCGTTATTCACTCTGGGAAGTGGTGAGGGAAGAGGTGAGTGAGGAGTGAGGAGTGGTGAGTGAGGAGTGAGGAGTGATGAGGAGTTGTGGGGACTGGGGAGTGGTGAGGAGTTGTGAGGAGTGGTGAGGAGTTGTGGGGAGTTGGAGTGAGGAGTGATGAGGACTTGTGAGGAGTGGTGAGGAGTGGTGAGGAGTGATTGGTGAGGAGGTTAGTTTTGAGTGTCATAATGATCGACTTTTCGAGAAGAATGGAAGAATTCTGATCATCTCTATTTTAGTAGTTCTGTAGTTTCATTTTCATGATGAACAAATTAATAGATTACAAATCTGCATAATCATTACAACACCTTCAAAAACTCATAAATTAAGGAAGGAAGGACTCAACTTGAAAGAATAATGGAAGGAATCCAACCAATACTCACTTCATCTGTAACTGAGGAGGGTTGGTCGACTCGTTCTTGTGAATGTGTGTAGTGAGATTACGACGAATAGTGCCGAGTAACTCGTTAGTGTGAGTCAGAAACTCCGCTGTTTCTACTACCTGAGAGAATGAGAGAGAAATGTATCATTTAAAGAATTTGGCAAACCACAAATGGAAATTTGGGAATCTAGAATAAATTATTACGGTACCTATAGACGAACATGTCATATCATTAATATGCCATCAAAATAGGTACCTCGCGATCAAAAACAACTGAAGACACCGAAAAAATCCAAAGAGAGAAGGAAAAATTGCAGTGTGAAGCGAGAAAGGAGAATTAAGAAGTGAGGAGAGGTGGGAGGGAGAGAAAGGTGAGGGGAGAGAAAGGTGAGGAAAGAAAGGTGAGGAAAGAGAAAGGTGAGGAAAGAGGTAGTTACCTTATCATGAGGACCGAGAACTTGAGCAATGAGAAGTAATGGTATCCCCTGCCAACTCCTCTCATGTGAGGGGGTGTTAGTTCCTTCATAACAACCACCTTCTAGACAGGATGGGGTGTTAGTTCTTTAGTTTGGCAACAATCGTAACAACAGGAGAGGGAGGAATAGCTTGAGTTTAACAACAATCGATTTGATGATTATTACAGCTGGTTAGAACAGCTGTTAGTTTGGTTGACAGCTGTTAGTTTGGTGTTATTTATCGCGAAAACCATCGTCTACTTCTAGACGAGAAATGGTTCTTGTGTACACGAAAGTGATATCGTTGCAAAGTTATTTCTACCCTCTGCAAAGTTATTTTCACTCTCCACAAAGTTATTTTCATATACCTTTATTAGTATTTTCCACCACGTATTCTCTCAGCACGTGTAGTATTCGTATTGCTTGTTTGGCAAGGACATCAGGGTAGTTCTGCATCTGGGAGGGAAATGAGTCAAATCATCTCACTCAATTATTGTACTCAATTATAGCAATGAATTCTTCCTTTAAAAGTCGTCGCGTTGAATCAACGCCGTTGATGTGATTATAAGCTATCAACTTTTGTGAGAGAGTGGTCTGTACGGAACCCCACGGTTTCAATTCCTTGTTTAACATGCCGTACAGCAAGGATCTCCACCGTGTTCGCCAGGCTAGGCACATAACCACCCGTTGATAGTCCTTTAGAAAAGATAAAATCCCAAATCAATATGTTTTTCGATAACTCCTCAATGATTCATGAAATTTATCAGTCATCACTCGAATTCACACACTAATGAATTGACACCATTCATTGTGCGTCAGATGAGTAAATAATTTTAGGTACCTAATGGATAATAATTGATCCATACGAGGTCGAACGAAAAGAACGTCAATGTCAGATCCCCTCCCTTTCAAACTATTATAGTCATCCCACACTCCACAGTGACATAGGTACACGTGTGTGTTTCAGTACGTGTTATGCGTGTATTCTGTATGATATCATACGTGTGACGTGTGACGTGTGTGACGTGTGTGTACGTGTGACGTGTCTCACATGATGAGATTGTATGGAATCGGCAATGTGGTCTATACTTGGCAGCAAATACTTTGAAACCTGCTTCATCAATCAACGGAGAAATCTCAAATTTCTCAAAAAAAATCTTGAAGAATTTCAGGAATTTCTCTTCATTCTTACCTCATATTGGTAGAAACATTGCCTTGCTTTGGAGAAGCACGTTTTAACAAACTCGTTGTGTCTGATAAACTGTTAAAAACAAGATATTGTCAGAGATATAAGTAACAATCGTATCTTTTCCAAATAAATATAAGTTGTTTTGATTTTGAGTGGGATCCTGATCAAAATAAAGTAGTTTTAAACAAAATAATATTGGAAAGTTAAAAGTTGTAACAACAGATATTTTACTGTTAAAACTTAGAGACGAAGTTTCTTATGGAAGAGGAGAGGTTCTGCACTTATTAAGTTATTAGGGAGAAATGAACATTCATTTGCGTTCATTTCCTGGCGTAGTCATGCAATTGGCACTAGGTATACACACTCAACATATGTACACGCAAATAAGGTAGATGACGAACAATGTACATTGTAAAAGGGTAGACAAAGTATACATTGTACTAATACAATGTGCACTGTATTGCACTCTACTGCAGTACCAAGCGTTCACTGCAAAGCAGTACCTGGTGGGTCACAGTAGCACTGCTATACACATCCTTCAGCAGTGCTATCGAGTGTTCAGTGAGTTCCTCCCTACCCTCTATCACCAGTCTCCAAATATAGTCGGTACCTGGGGGGACCAATCAGCAGGGGCTAATTTTTTGAAAATAATTCTTTGAAAATTCACTACACAGAAAATAACTTTGCGGCGTTTCAAGTAGAGTTGTCATTCATCCATTGTTACGACACGGCCCCTGATTTGTGGTTCAACAGAGGAGGGGTTTCTTAGGGTTAGAATTGAGTTTGTAGGGGTTTAAGGGAGCTCCTAGGGATTGATAGAAATGGGATTTCATTAAGACGTTTGAATCGGGGTCTGTAAGGGTAAAAGAGAGTTTGTTTGTAGTTTTGTCTAACCAAACTCCTCGTAACTAACCAATGAGAGTTTGACTATCGTCCTCGCTGAATTTCTCCCCCTTCGTTTCCCTTCTCTCACTCTCATTCACCTCCTTGAAATACTTCTCAAAACATCTGGATATGGAGAAAAGTATAGTACCGTTACACGAAATCTCTCGCATATTGATATCTTTAGGACAAATTTTTACCAGAGAAATCCCTGATTTCTCCATTCGAGAAACAAATAAGAAAATTTAGAATACGATGCCGAATACATTCAAATTTGTCGGCCTCACAAAGAAAGCCCCACTGTACTATCATATTATTATAATACACAGTACAGTTAAGGATCTCAGAAGCATAAGGGCTGAATTAAGGGCTGAATTAAGGGCTGAATTAAGCTTCTATGGCAATAGAGTGGTCTGAACAGATCCCCGAGGTTTTAATTTCGCGCTGCACAAGAACTCGAAGAAATTAGTATCGTCCATGGAAAATATTTCCTTGTGTTTGACAATCATTTACCTGAGTCCCGGAGCAGTGTAGGTGGTAGGATCCAGAGCTAGCATCTTCTCCACAAATAGGTGCTTACTGACACTGGTCTCTATGTCCGAGTCCTCACCGACAAGTTCTCCAAACCTAGGCGGGGGCATGGGGTTGGGAATTTCCCAAATAGCTGGATATGGGCTTCAGGATATCAGGATATGGGTCCAGAGTCCTTTTGATTTTTTGACTATGAAAGAATCCAATGTCCAGATGTTTTCAAGGTCAAGAAAACATGCGCTACAATATTTTCTAAAACTATGAAAGATACAATCTTAAATTTGTTCTGATAAGTCTGGCGTTAGACATGCCGCCTGGCCGTAGTAGCAAATTGATTTATGCTCTGATAAAGATCCCAGGGGGAGCTAGCGATATTCTGGAGAGTGATGAGACTCTTTAGTTTGCCCCTACTTTCTCACCTCAGTTCATGGATTGGACGATTGAATAAGAGTCGCATTAGTTACGATGAGAGATAGTTAGTAAAATCTGTTTTGACTCTGTTTACAAATGAAAATGCGTCTTTTGATTGCGATCAATTTCGTCGTTCAACGACATCGCCATCCTCAAATTTGATTGTATAAAGTAGTGTTGTGAAGTTTAACTTTCTCACCATGTAAATACCGTATCCATGTCTGACTCGTATATCTTCTGTTGTGTCAGGTGTTTCCATAGTTGGACTGCGTGCGTCAGAGACAGGTAGCAGTTAGCTAGCTTCAGTGTAAACCTGGTGTGTGGAGAACGGTGTCAAGTGGTGTGTCACTTAGAGGGGGTGGTGTCGAGTGAGAGCGGTGATGTTGAGGGAAGTGGTGTCCGTGGAGGTATACACTGTGGTGTCAGGCGTCACAATATGAAGTGGTGTCAATGTCTACTGTATAGATTGCATAAATTAGTCGGGAGATATAGGGATTATCGTCAAAGTGTGATAAGGTCAAAGTAGAATGGTGTCATCGCAACAATGTAGAGGTCAAGTGATTTACTAGACTTTAAGCGGTGTCAAGGACCTGATGAATTCCAGTCTCTCATTGAGCTCATTAACATGAGAGTATGACCGGGTCGGTAGGATTTCCGTTGGACTTGTCTCATTGACACCCGGCAATTTCCTAGTCTGAAAGTAGACGTAGGATAGACTTGTGCTCTTTTGGAGCTGTAGTCACAGCCATCTTTTTACCAAATGAGATATGGTTATTATCGACGAACTGTGAATTCATTAGTGTACATATCAAATTAAACAATTAATTTTTTTACCTGATCAAGATAAAACTCAATGTCATTGATAACTAGTTGGATGAGAGTGTTATCTCGCTCCAGTTGTTTCATCTTGTGAACATATCCAAACCCGTGATGTGACTCTGAGAACATGACGTCATGAATCAGGAATATAAATTGGTACTGTCAACGGCGAGAATTCAGACGCCGCGAATTCAGAAGTTGACCGCGACATATTCGAGTATTGTATCATCTGACCCTTGCATCAAAACGAACACCAAATATTAGCCAGAACGTCCTCACACAGATGAATGGTGTCAAGAAATGGTGTCAAGGGTCAGAATGACCCACTTGCCTGAGTATAGTTTACACATCTCCCTGAGGTGCTTCAGTGACGCAACGACACAGTGGTGATGACGTATGTTCTGTATAGACTTTTCAATCCAGTACAGTCTGAGCTTATCCTTATCCGCTGATGGGGGAGGTGAGATAGAAAGGGAGAGAGGGAGAGAGGAGAGGGAGAGAGG
>CAMPET010000102.1:80186-96359 GCA_946803715.1 Beroe ovata
GAGAGGAGAGGGAGAGAGGGGGGAGGAGAGGGAGAGAGGGGTATAGAGGGGGAGAGGAGAGAGAGGGGAGAGAGGAGGGGGGCTAGAGGGACGGGGTTTGTGAGAAAAGAGAGGAATGGACTGATTAGGGGTTGGGGACAATTGTTAAGAAGTGGGCCAAGTGTTCATTGTTGATCTCAATGTGAAAAATCGCGATCTTGAATTTAAGCGGCAGCAGATTGTTATTGAATAAAGGAGGCAATCTGGACTCAATTTACCGTGAGAGTAGACATAGTTGAGTATCTTGATGTGGGTGGAGAGCGCAAGGTCAATGATATCAGTACTGGTATCCCGAGCAGTTATCAGTAACCACAACACTTGTAACACCTTATCGGATATAACTCCCTCCTTGTCGTCTTCAGCTAGACTGTGGTGGGGGAGGGGGGTGATGTGATAGTCGGAGATGATAAGTTTGAAATTGTCGATAATGATCTTTGGGGGAGATATTCCTACAAGTAATGAGATTCTCTAGTTCGGAAGTCATCGTTAACACTGTGGTAAGAAATATGGGAGTTGTCATTCTCAGTTTGACACACTAACGACCTTGCCAAAAATAGCTACCAAGAGAACTTCATTAAAGTAAATCTATTTTCTGAGGGTATAAAATTAACATCTAAGTTTGGGACTTACCGGCCCATCAACTCGAGCAGTTTCTCCTTATCCTTGTGTGACGCCGTTTCCCAACTTCGTTGAAACCTGCGATAATTAAAACCAATCAGTAATCTTCATGTCATATTCAGCCTCCAAGGCAGTGATTGGTGCGTACGCACCCAAATCCTTGCTCTCAGCACACAGAAATCAGAAAGTCCACGGGAGCTACACTGTTTCATCAGAAACCCACATTTCCGAATATAAATGAAAAACTTCCCAAATCTTGTTGTCTTATTGTTGTCGTATTGTTGCGTTATTGCTGTCGTATTGTTGCCTCCTACATACCTCACGAATATAGCGTCCAGGGAATCAGGGTTTAGCACCCACGCCAACTTTGCGAGTAAATCGTGGATATTCTTCACGATAGCCTCGTGTTTGTCAATCTGAGCATCCCAGATGAGATCAATGTCCCGGGTCGAGAGCTTGTCCTCGTGTATTAGGAACCTGGGTGAGGAGGGAGGAGTGGAGGAGGATAGAGTCTGGATGATGCCAAACGTGGATTCTGAGATGCGAGCAGATAACAAAAGCAAAGATCAAAAAATGCACTGTGTACACGAATTAAAACAAACAAACAAAGGAAATACTGAAATAGAAGAAACCGAGCAAATAAGCAAGCAAACGAACAAACAAACAAACAAACAAACAAACGAACAACAAACAAACAAACAAACAAACAAACAACACAGTCGTGCCCCTACTTGAGTATCTTATCCAGCTTTTCTACGTATTGTGGAAGATGAAGGTAGTCAGTGAGGAGTGTGTTTAGTATCTTCTGTTCGATCAACCAACTCGCCAGATCCTCTGACGTCATGCTATCAGGATCATGGTTCTGCTGCCTGGGGGAAATTGAATGACTGGATGTGGATGGGACATAAACAGGTACCAGGAGAAAACTTCTGTTGAGTGAAAAAGTGGAATTTGTCGGAGGAACTTTTCGGGTTAACGGAAAATCTTATTGTATGTTTTGGGGATAGAAGTTTACAAATAAGCAAGGAAATGCCCGGTGGAGAAATAAAGGAGATTACCTGTTGAAAAGGAAGGGAGAAATAATCCGGTTAATCTCGTTGAGAGCGTTCATCTTCCCGTTGAAGCTGGAGGTTTTCACCAGCTTCAGAAGAATGTCCAGATGGAGCTTCTCCGCTCCTTGGAGGAGAGACTTCCTGGGGGGGATGAGTTTTGAGGTGGAGTGTTTTTTTAATAAACAAAAGTGTTGCCCCCTCGTCCTGCGCAAATAATTCGTATCTCCTCACACTCAAAGAAAGTGAACCGTTTCAACCCCCCCTCCTGTGCGATCCCAACTAGGTATTTTAGGTATCACTCAACAGTCAACTCTGATTTCCCCATGTGGGGGTCCTATCCCCATTTTCTGTTCATCACTACACAAGTCTCGTTCTTCACTCCTCACTTTACACTCTTCACTCCTAAGTCCTCACATACTGCTTACTTTGTATTCGCTACTCATTCCTCAGTCCTCACATTCTACTTACTTTGTATTCGCTAGTCATTCCTCAGTCCTCACATACTACTCACTTTGCACTTGCTACTCATTCCTCACATTCTACTTACTTATCCTGTGGTGCTCGCTGGAGAATCATCTTAAGGGACTGAATGAGGGCCGATAGAGTGTCATTCCTCGTTTCTACCTTTGTCTCCTTCTTTAGTTGTTCATTTGGCATGTTCCTCACGTAATCTACGGAAAAACACTGTGTCAGATGATTCAAGGGAAAATGGTCGGTGGAGTGAACTTATGGATTTGGGCAGAACTTTTTATTTGAAAGTTTGGAAAAGTAGCGTGGAGGGTTCATGGAAACACAGGAAAAAAGTAAAATAACGTTTCGAAACCCATAACATTATCACTAATTTCCATTCCAGACCCATGATATTCATGTAATCACAGAGTGTCTCTAAACTCTCACCGGTAACAATCTTGGTGCATGGGATTAGGTATGTTTGTATACAGGATGACGTAAGCAGGTCAATACACAGTCCAAATGGTTTCAGGTAAGTCTCGATCAACTGAAAAAAGTAGGGTTCGTTGAATTCGGAAATACCAATATGGAAAGTAATAAACGGCGTGAATTCCCGAGCCCAGCATCTATTTGGACGAGGTGTCAAATTTCGACACATTCCATGTAAACAATGGACGTTTATCAACATACACATTTTAAACTCTAAATACCTCTAAACTGGGGTTGGAGAACGAATTGAACTTCTCTAAGAGTCCCTGAAACCCGCCCTCTGACCCAAAGTGGTTGATAAGGTCGACGAGCCAGCCTTTCGGGATTCTTAGATCAGTGGGCCTCGCGAAAATGTCCGATCCAGGGATTTGGGAGGACGGCGGGACAGTTTTACTGGGCTGTGATGCGTTGTAGTGATGAAACCTAGCAAGAGGGAAAAGTGTATCTGGATTGAGTAGACTTCGAGGAGTTTATTAAGCATGAATATTTCGGCGCTTTTTCCAGCACAAAATTTTACGACACAAATGTCATGATTTCACGTGATTCCAAGGAAATCTCTCAAGATTCGTAGGCATTCTGAGTGCGAGTAGAAGTCTCACTTGGAAGTAGGGTTGAAAACTGTCGACATGAGGGCTATCAGAGCACTGTTCTCACTCTTCATCTTTATTGCAAGTAGCTTTACAAGGAGGATAGAGTTGTCGAATATATAGCCCTGAAAAATGTATTTCATTTCAGCATACTGTGATAGAATTGCCTGGAACAATTTTTGAATTATTTTTGACGCTCAAGGATGGTTCTGGTGTGATCTAGTTGGCCTGGTTCTATTACCTGGATCTCTGGTGTCCAACTGTTGACTGCCTTGTCAGTCATTATCTTCTGGAATGATGTTGTGAGTGTATCTTGATAAAACTTCTGACATCCCTCATTCTCATCATCCATTTCTGAAAATTGGTAGGGAAATTCTTGGAAATACCTTTGTGCAATGCGTTACATAATCCATATCATAATCACTGGGATCTTTTTTCTATTTGGATATATGAATTCCATCATAATATCAACCTGTTTGGGCAAGCTCTAGACTGGCTTTGAGCAAGCCCTCCAGCTCCTTACCAGGCTCCACTGGAACTTTCCAGTTAACGTTGTTCAGCATCCTGAAGAGTGCTTTGAGATGGAATAATTCCTTACTACAGAGAAACCCCAATACCGAAAAAGAGCAAATTCTTACAACGGGAAGCAATTGATACCAAATATAAAGTGATGCGAGTTATATGGCGGTAAGTTATAAAGTTTCGGACTTTAACCTGTCTATGGTAGCTAGATCCCCGTATGGGAAGTCGTCAGAAACTCCACTGGTCACCGAAATTCCAGAGTCTGTGGCTGGGACAGATGGGAGCTTATCATCATACGATGAGTTATGTTCTTCGTGAGGCCCTGCATAAGGATCATGTTTTGATATTCATGCATTCATCATGAGCAACCCCAAATAAAGTTGCAATGTTGAAACTCAGACCATTGATGTCATGGGAAATCGATCAATATACCGGAATATCTTTTTTACAATGAAAACAGGAGGATGAATACCTATAACCATTGAGTTGGAGTATTACCCAATAGTTTTGAGAGCACTTTAATGTAGAGAAGAAGTTGGACATTGGACAAATGACCCTAAACAACTTACCAAAGATAACATTGTTAAGTTGAAAGACATCATAGGAAGCATTTCTTCTCTGAGATGAAGGTGCTGGAAACACATTGTCATCATCATAGAATTCCTGAAAAGGAAAATATGGAGATGAAATATGTATTGCACAATTCTGACAGTTCACTGTGAAAAATTTGATTTTCAACAAAATAAGAGAGGCAAATAAACCTGATCAACTAGATCTGGAGAGTTTGATGGCACAGGAATATTCCCACATTTCTCTTCCCCTCCCTGTTCCACAACAGTGGTATCTGTTATTACAAGACCCTCTAGTGAAATGGCGTCTGCATCTGTTGCGGCAGAGTCCTCGCCTAACATCTCATTTTCCCAAATTGTTTCTGCCAGTGTCACATCCTATATCATATTCCTGATACTTGCCAGTCAAATAGATATTGCAGAAAACATCCCGGTATCAAGTGGGCATCAAGAAGAATACCATGATAAATAAATAAATAAATAGAAATATTTCTTACACATTGTCAAATAAGTTCTGCTGGGGTTTAACTATCTTAGCCATTTAAGCTTGAAATGCCACAAAACCAATGATTAAAAAAGTGCAATAGTAGGTAGGTTTCATCACAGCATTCAAATATGAATGCAAATCATCAACTTAGTAGTTGTCATCTAAACTTAGTAGTTGTCATCTAAACAAATTCTTTAGTTTATTAGCCATTTTCCTATCTGACAGTTTAATTTTGTTTTCTAGGTGAGCTAACAGTTGCAATGTGTCTTTATTTTCAGGATCATATTTCAGAATCTGGAGAATGTCATCTTTGCATTGAGAAAATTCATTGATTTCACAATTGGCCCAAGCACGTCGATAATACACTTTGATAGAGAGTGGATTGGTTTTCAAATCTTGATAAGATGAATCTTCATCATTGATGACTTTGTTACAATGATATAGCACACCTTCAGGAATATCAAGTTTCATGAAACAAAGACTGAGATTCAATCGGATCTGAGTTTGCAATTCTCTCTGATCTGGCTCAAGTGCACTTGATATTAATAACTTGAGAGCAAGTCCATATTTTTCTGTGGCAATGAGATAATTTTTGTTACGTAATTCTCTTGTTCCAAGTTCTTTTAATTTTTGAGCTAAATGACTCTTTTCAGATAACATCATTTTCCAAATATTGGTTGTTGAAGAAAATGATACCAGATGTAAAGTGATATTGAACAAATTGTCCAAATGATGGATTGAGAATCTTGAAATTTCTCCAGATCTCATCTTCATGATGCAGTAGTCAATTATGTACCAAGGGAGACCAGTGTAAAATTGAAGCTTATAGTTGATCTTTTCTTTAAGCTCAACATACTCAAATATGGGGCTGAAACATAAACTCAAATTAAGATTAATTCAGTCCAAGCACAGTAAACTGGATTGTGATATATATCAGTCATGGCTTAATTTTACAAATAACTGGTTGAATTATTTGCTTCACTGACTGATTACCTGTCTGTCTCTAGAAGCTGAAATGTCACATCACTGAAGTTGCTT
Source organism: Beroe ovata (assembly GCA_946803715.1). Classification (NCBI taxonomy): domain Eukaryota; kingdom Metazoa; phylum Ctenophora; class Nuda; order Beroida; family Beroidae; genus Beroe; species Beroe ovata. The sequence goes on from CAMPET010000102.1 coordinate 86,038, forward strand.
GGGGATTGACCAATTCCAGGAGTAATGGTATCTATCTTTGATATCTTCATTGCTGAATGATAAATGATTATCATTGCAATATTGCATCTCCATCAAGGCATGCGCCACATGTGCCCTGACAGCCATTATTGTAGTGCAAAGAGCCTTGCACACTATCAGATTCTAGTCAATTATCTTCCCTTACACACAATCCAATCTATCTGTATTCTCTGTAAAAGTGTGAACGAATGCCTTATCAAAATTTCATATTCATATAGATGCAAAAAACTAAAAGTTCCACTAATTTTGTGAAGGTATTTTTTATCTTCGCAGGTGGATCTGATCATGACAATCTAACACTGCGCGGCGCGACGAGATTAGCATTCAACTTGGCATTTTTATGTCCATGTCTATTGCTGGATGTCTTTTGTTTATGTCTTTGCCGGTTGCCGGATGTTATCTGTCCACTGATTCTTGCGCGCACCTTCATCGAAGGCCGCGCCGGGCCTTCGTTGAAAGCGCGCGCTGCAAACGAGAAACATGAACAGTTGCAGTGCCGACAAATCGATAACATAACATCCGGCAACATTTTTTCAGTTATTTACTCCTTTTCATCAGCTCAATTACGCGCAACAAAATTCTCGACAAGGTAAAGGTCTATCATTGATTGACACTAACGACTCAACAAAGTTCTCTGAAATAGAATACGCAATATAATCGACGCCGCGCCGCGCAATCACGCGCAAATTTATCAGCATTACTCGACTCAGCGAATCGAGCGCTATCCAGAGCTGGGCATGATGCTCACCTAACGCATGGGGAACTTGTTAGGAATGCTGCACTATTTGATTAGGTTGCATGTCATTAGTTTACGAAGAGCTACCCGTCCTATATCCCAATACGCCGGGGCCTCTCTATCACAAATATGATACCAACAAACAATGTGCTTGCCCATACTTTTCCTGTTGATCTTTAACTGCTGTTTTGTCGAATCAAACCAAGATTCTTGTTCTATCGTCCGACAGCAGTACACAGAGATGGGACTTGGGAGTGCTGCCGAAGTCCCCTACAGTTTACAACCAGGTTCGTACACCACCGTTGTGTTGCTTGGTGAAGTTAGTTTAAATCTTTGGCAATTTGGATGGTTCTCGATATCATTGCTAAACGCTGATAGATAACATTTCTCGGATATACCTGCTATATGAGATTTCTTAAGATTTATGTGGTTTTGAAGCTTTCTTTCGATTTTTTCTTATGGTAAGCCTGGCATGAAGTTGTATTCTTACGATTGTAAGGAAAACATTTGGACTTTTTGGCTTTATCAGTGATTGTCGACGTAAAAAACGTACGTGTCAGGTTTCACATCAAATTTATCCCTTCAGTGACCCTCTGAGTTGAAATATCAATAACCATATCCTCTGTATTGTCAATCGATATTCATAATACTGTTAGCATGAGGTGAATCTTACAATAAATCTTTCCCAGGCAACATATGCGACGTTTCTCGAGGTTGCTGCTCTCAAGAAATGGAGAAGTCCTTCGTAAAGAAAGTCCGGAGGGATTACATTGCCGTGCACAAGACCTACTTTGAACACGCCTACCAAACGATAAAGTCCCGATCTGAGCATTTTCAAAGTAAGTGACGAGTTAGTAAGGAATGCCGACAGAATTTTTTCGGCATTTTTATGGCGAATTTTTGGTTTTGCCCTAATTTTCGGTTAGGCATCTCTCTTAATATGACTGTAAGCAGCTCTTTCACACCTTATGACTTAACTTAAAGATGTGGCGATCTGCAAAAGGGACCTAACGCACACATTAAATTACCATTAGGTGCGAGGTTTTTACAGTTTTACCCACTCACACCTCACACTAATCTAGTAGTCTGTGCGTTGCGCCATCTCCACCATACCTGTAAATATAGTGGTCACAATACCTCTCACCCCCTTTATTATCATTGCATGTCCCTCTCTCATTGTTGTCTAATTGAATAATTGATCCTAATTAGTGGCACCTGTGGATTATCATCGGTATTTATTATTCATGGGTCTGTGAAATGCAGTGTGATTAATATTGGTCAATGGATGACTGCAAACGGCTGACTCGGTTTGAGTGCCAAATTTCTTCACTGGAAAACATTGGCAGCCACTGTACCACTGACAAAATACCTATATATTTCATTGGAATGTTATGATTTGAAATGAACAAAGGCTACCAGATCAAAGCATACCAACACGCAATCTTCATTACTATGAGTAATGACTTTCAATCGATTTCTGATGTGAGACAGTCACTGGATGTCGCATGTATGATCAAATTGAGCTATAAATACACTCATATATTACTCAATACTCAGTCACTGTCCCTCAGAGTAAAGTGGGCCTCTTTGATGTTGTCCAGCCTTGGTTTCGTAGGAATATATTTGTTGTAGTAGTGGTTTATTTTGTTTCATGTGGCGATAGTTCGCAATTCTGATATCATTTTCCACATGAACCATTACAAGTTCATTCATGCACAACGCACACTCAGCCACACTCACACAGACACACTCAGCCACACTCACACACACACTCTTGCACTTGCACTGAATGCCACAAAACCATTACCGACTCAAGCGACGGCAATCCAACAATTACACTCTCTTCCTGCGCAATCATCCTTCCTGCGCAATCATTCCTATTTCCTCATGTTACCACGCAATCATTCCGATTTATAATTTTGTCGGGATATACACGCAATTGCAACACATTGTTCATGGCTGAGCGCGTGTGTGTAATTATCATGTGAAGAAATGGTGAAGTAAATGCATTTAAACAGAAGATGTCCCATGCTAATTATGTCTTACACTGTACCTGGCCCGGTGTAATGTTACGTCGACTTATGATTTATTCACGAATCTTTCATACCATTTTTTCATATTTATTTGAGATAAGGAATAACACAAATAAAACACAGTTATTGGGTTGTCTTTACTTTAAGTTTCATGGTTGAGACCAATCGTCAGAAGACATTTCAATATAGTGTATATCACAGTTAAGGTCTGAACTACTCCTTCATAAAACACTCAAGTCGAATCAAAGATGTCTACCTAGAGATAAGGAATTATAAACGTAAATGCTGTTTCATCAGATTATCATCCAAACACATGCAACCTCTTTCTCTCTGTAGAAAATGATAAGCATGCAAATTTTGTGGTTATCTACGGAAAATAATCGATTAGCTCGATGTGATTCAGGCTATTGATGCTGCAGCTGGCAAAGTAGTTAAGTGCTTGTTAAGTAATAACGAGAGATTTTAAGTGAAAATTGTAAAATTATTGCAATAGGGCGTGTTAAGATAATTGTGTATATTACACGTGTACAATGTACAATCCTTCAAATCACTTGAAATTATAAAATACAACGAAAAACATGGGAGGGGTAGGTGGACTTAACAATTATCATTATATTATGTCAATTATGTCACGTATTATGTCAATTACATGTTTAAAACCCCCCAAATGTGCGGTCATTCTGTATTTGGCGGCTTTGCTCTTTTCATAACCCCCTGGGAATATTATCCCATGCTATTTTGAGCATACAATATTATTTGACAGTGTTTAAAATATTACATGTATCCTGCACAGAAAGAATTAATTTGATGCTGATTACCTTTAATAGGGATCTTCGGATTGGAATTTGATACCGATTGCTGTCACTTATTAGACATAATTAATCTGCTTGTTTCCTGATAAGCTCAGTCAATTGACACTCTTGTAATCATCGCCGAGCTATAAATAATTTGTTTGATAATTTGAAGTTATAGTAGTGATAATTATGGGCGACAATACATTCGGAAAGTCGAACGAATTACAAAAATGTCTATATTATGTTGGAAGCATTTTCTCCTTTAATCATATAAAATTGATGTTCACATATTAATTTGATCCCCCCAATTTCCCCTCCCATTTTCCAATGATTTACACCCCCCCCCCTATTTCAGTGTCCATGGAAAGGTATCTGCTACACAATGCCAGGATAGCTCTACAATCCTGCTCCCTCGCTCATTCATCCGCTGCTACGTTACCACACAACATTACCGCTGACAACGAAACTCTCGATAGGCACATGGTAAGTGTCAAACACAAGGAAATATCTTTCCCGATGCGATATTGTGATATTGTATGTTGTTACATTGGAAAATTGGTTTCAGACGTTTTAGGTAATCGAAAATGCCTTTTTTTAGGTTTCAGTAGGCTGTCAAACTGTGAGAATGTCATGCCAATTTCTGGCGTTTCTGACCATCGTGTAGGAACCATTTTGTGCCGTAAGGAACCATTTTGTGCCGTAAGCAGTTAGGAACAATTTTCTGCCGACTTCATTCCAATCTCACGTACTCCTTCGCAAAATAGAGCATGGGAATTATTATGCTCATATGAAAAGCCTATATTAAACGGATTAAAGGAAAATATATGAGAATGTGGCTTTTACAACCGATATAATCATGACTTTCAAAAGAGTTTTTACTTAAACAAGTATGTAGAATAGTAAGCATTGTACACGCACACACGCACAGTGCACACACACACACACTCACACACACAAATCCACGTATAAAGTGTAGGAGTCAATTCGTTACACGGAAAGTTTCAGAATACCGACCGAAATCTAAATAATGTGATAAAAATTTTGTGCAATTTTCAATTAACAATCCCTCATGTTATTGAAATGTACCTGTATACAGATCATATACAATGTACATTGTACGAAGGTACGTAAATAGTGGTTTCGTATCAAGACACCCTAATCCTGTAGGTGTCATTTGTTTGTGTGTGTTTGTTTGTATGTTTGTTTATGTGGGACTGGGAGTGCCCCATTCCTGTTTGTGTTAACGTATGTTTGTGTAACGTGTATTTGTACAGTATGATGACGTATGATATGACCTGTTCAATGCACATTCATATTTCTGTTCGTGTTTGTGTGTGTGTGTGTNCACAAGGAAATATCTTTCCCGATGCGATATTGTATGTTGTTACATTGGAAAATTAGGTAATCGAGAATTCTCTTTTAAGTTCCAATAGGCTGTCAAACTGTGAGAATATTATGCCAATTTCTGGCGTTTCCAACCATCGCGTAGCAACCATTTTCTGCCGTAAGGAACCATTTTCTGCCGACAACATTCCAATCTCACGTACTCCTTCGCATGGGAATTATTATGCTCATATGAAAAGCCTATATTAAACGGATTAAAGGAAAATATATGAGAATGTGGCTTTTACAACCGATATAATCATGACTTCCAAAAGAGTTTTTACTTAAACAAGTATGTAGAATAGTAAGCATTGTACACGCACACACGCACACACACAAACACACACACAAATCCACGTATAAAGTGTAGGAGTCAATTCGTTACACGGAAAATTTCAGAATACCGACCGAAATCAAAATAATGTGATAAAAATTTTGTGCAATTTTCAATTAGCAATCCCTTAACAATGTTATTGAAATGTACCTGTATACGGATCATATACAATGTACATTGTACGAAGGTACGTACATAGTGGTATCGTATCAAGACACCCTAATCTTGTAGGTGTCATTTGTTTGTGTGTGTTTGTTTGTATGTTTGTTTGTGTGGGACTGTGATTGCCCCATTTCTGTTTGTGTTGATGTATATTTGTGTAACGTGTATTTGTACAGTAAGATGACGTATGATATGATGTGTGTGTGTGTGTGTATGTGTGTGTGTGTGTGTGACGTTTGTGTGTGTGTGTGTTTGTGTGTGTGTTTGTGTGTGACGTGTGTGTGGACTGTGGGAGTACAGCACACGTATCTCAATACTCATTGTTCATATATGAAACACAGGCACACACACACGTACACACGCATACACACACACACACGCATACATTCACAATTAAGTGTTAAAATTTATACATCACGATCATGATAATATCTAGTTCATGTATGTATGTGTGTGCGTGTGTGCGTGTGTGTATGTGCGTGTGTGCATTTGTGTGTGTGTAGCTTGTTGAAAGTGAAACATAAACATTGTAACAAATTGATTCACAGTTTTACGGCAAAAATTCTATCGATGTTTAAATCAAAAGAGATATTCTATTCAGAAAAATTGCCGGTACAATAGATCATTGAGAACGAAATTAAGGGATTCGATATCGATTGGAACTTTTTAGGAATGGATTGACGGTTTTATTTGGGAATATTAGAACTTGGATTAGATTTTCTGAATATTAGAATTTAGTTTCTGAATATTATAGAACTTAGTTTTAATTTTCTTAACATTCCCTATTTTCAGCAAGCGGTTATTGACGTATATTCCAACATAACCCATTATTTTAAACAAGTTGATCTTGTCAAAGATGTCAACATCAGGAGAGTCCTTCGGAATTTCGTGAAGAACGTGAGTAGACTTTAGAGAAAACGTCTTCGGCAATTAGTAGTGATGTTTCTGATGAATCATTGCTTTTTGCTCTTTATAATCCTGAAACAATATATTTTTCTTGACATACATAATCCGTGTGAGTTGTAACCTATGCCAAGTTCAAAATCCCCCAAATTTCCTCCTCCCCCCTCCTTGCATGAGAGATAATTTCCCGAATTTTATTCGTCTTGCTGCGGTTACACACATGTTATGTTTGCACGGGGAGCGTTGTGGTTAGCCCTCAAAACACTTTGTTCTGTGTGGTCTAGCTAAATCATTATAACGTGTTGTATTTGGGAGTTATATTTGGCGATCGCGGGGTGTAATGATCGATGAAGCATGCCAAGCTTCCATGAGGTCTGGCGCATGGATAAGCGGAAATGATTGGATTTTGAAGGGGGGGAGGCTATTGACAGGTTTCGTACCCAAATGATAATCATGATTCGTACCCGAACGATTATACCTATTCCTTTCATTTCCGTAGCGCTATCATGTGGGGGAAACAATAATATATAACAGAATCCTTGATTAACTAGCTCGAACCTATCTTAACGCTTCTAATATATTTCATCATATTCGGATCACTTCATGATTGAAATTACAAAATATATCCTTGTGTTCTGGCTCACTCCATGATTGATCTTACAAAACATTTCCTTGCGTTTCAGACTATGGATATACGGAATGTCAGGCGACTCCGATCTATAACGTGTGTCAATGACGTGGCTGATAAGCTGGAACAAGCACTGCACGCTGCGTGGCTGGTCAAGGAGTCACTCAAATTCACCAGGTAAGAAAGAGACCACGGCCACCAATTTAGTTTGGCTTTGAAATTCTCACCATTTTGAAAATTCTCAATAGTTCTCACCATTTTCTTGATTATCATCCTACTTGATAGACCTAGCTGATGATATCATCAACTAAGAAACAGAGGTCAATCTCCAATCTTATATTAGGGATAGATTGTACCCATTTTCATTCTAGATAACACTTCTCGATTTCTCGATATCCCCTCCTCTATCTTCCCCTCTCAGATCACTGATAGCATCCATAAGGCGGTGGGAAGTGTCGGAGGAGTGCCTGTTCGCACTATCTCGGCTCAATTACTGCGCGCTCTGTGATCCAAATAGAGTGTACCACGTGGTCCAGCCTTGCTCAAAGTTCTGTGTCAACGTGCACAAGGGATGTCTTGCTCCTGTACTGCAAATCAGGTGGGTCTGCATCCTGGAATATAGGTGGGTGTGCAATATAGATGGGTGTGCAATATAGGTGGGTGTGCAATATAGGTGGTTGTGCAATATAGATGGGTGTGCAAATAACTAAATAAGTGGAACTTTTCACAAAATTTGGTCAGTTTAGAGTGAGCTCTCATGGACTGTTATTTCAGTGAGAGAGCTATCATAGTTAGCGTATTTTATACCTACCTAGTAATTGATGTCTGATGTTGCTTTTACAGTGAGTTTATTAGGGTAATAAGGCATGGTTTTGAGTATATAATGCTAGCCTCATATCAGATTATTAACATTCGACTTTAAGGTGGACATTTAGACATACTATGACGTCACACAAGCTAATCAAGCTAGGATATATCTTTTGACATGTGTCGGTTAACTGAACCAAGGCTAAAATTCCGGAGGTACAATCAGCTTGGTTTATGGTGACACTCATTCTAAATGTCAGGGTAAACTCTCTGTGCTAAACTCACACTCGCACGGCCCGATTTGGTTGAGCATTGTCCAAAAGTAATAAAATTTGTGTTTTACTAATTTGTAGCTGTCGACATTTGCAATATTATAGCGACTATAATTGTCAGAACTCGAATAGGCAAGTTTCGCGGTCAAATTCGGTCGATTTTGTCACGATTAATTATTTTAACAATTACCGCGACCCTTCACGACTCGAAAAACGCCGGAAAAACCGAGTATAATAACGTGACGTATAACAAACGGTTTGTTAATAATGAAGTATGGGTTTGATCGGGTGAGTTTCGTGTAACAGAAAACTTGTGGCGGGAAAAAGTTTGAAAAAGATGAAGTTCCAGGTGTTGTTTGAAAAACTTCGGTGCTCGAGTTTTTTCGCGCGNGTGTGTGTGTGTGTGTGTGTGTGTGTTACTTACTTGTGTTACTTGTAGTAGATTCGTAGTGAGACTAGCTGGCCATCCCTTGAGCGGTACCACCGTAGTTGAGCCCATGATTAAGTGACTCATCTCCAAAATACGAAAGAAGTTTGATCTTGGATCTCTGTCAATCTGTTTTATTAAATCTCTCAATATGCCTCAATGCATACCTCCCAAAAATTAACACACAATCCCGACCCCGCTTATCATTTTCAGTGCACGTATCACAGAATGGTCTCGACTACTACAAAGCATACTACTCGATCTGCAGCAAGATATCAGCCTGTTATCGGCAATGTCCGGGGTGAACCACTTCATACACGCTACCCTCACTGCCGTGAGTTAATTAGATAATTAGTTAATTGATAAATTAATTGCTTAGTTAGCCTCTTATCGCATTTCAAGAAAATAGATTGCTTGCTTCAATCCAGCGTTTTTTTCTTCATTAGAGGTTAGAGGTATTCAACATTCAACACATCAGCTTCATTGCACTGCATTTCCTGCAACATTTACAATATTTGCTGTCATTCACGTTCGTCGAAAACGTTTTGTTAATTATCATCAAATGACAATCGCGAAATCATCAAACTTGGATTAGTTATGGTGGAGCATAACAATTGAAGTAACACCCAGTACCTTATGATCGATGAAATGATAAATTAATACTAGGATCAGGAAGTTCATTATAAAAAATCATCGGGTGATCATTTTAATAATACGACTTTTGATGATCGAACTACTACGAGGTATCATTATTCTGTGGAATGAGGATAACTTGGAAATGTCATTTCTCATCATGTAATCCCTGTAATGGGAAGGGGGGGTGCGATCTAGCGTGCATTCCATCTAAAAATACTTCTAAATAGGCAGTTAAGAAGCTGAATATGGCCTTTAGAAGTTCTTTTAGGGTCAAAAGTTCTTCCAGAATCAAAAGTAACCCCTGTTCCGTAAAAGGAATGTTCTGCGGTAATGCCAGCCTACCGACAGTTCCGTGCACATATAAGGAATTATTTCCCAGGGTCTATAATGATGCCGTATCCACAATCAATTCTAGTATATGATCATATCAAACTTATACGATACAATAATATGCATCCTGCAGCACCCGCCAATTTTAACACAGAGAATATATCTCACTTTTCGTTAAGCAGAAGAATCTTCATCCCTTCCTCTCTATTATTGTTACGATCCATTTTCAACGTGATATATGCATCATGTTTTTTTATCATATTATTTAATTCTCACACAAAATTTTCGAACAATAGGAAGAAATATGCACATGTGAGTGGATGGAAAATAATTATGTACTCTGTTTTAATTGAATATGCGAAGAAAATTCATGTTTTTCCGTCGGGATATCGCCAGTCTTAGTCTGAGATTTTTTTGCTGTTTTATGCACATGATAAAAAACAATAACGAACAATACGCATGTGAATATTATGATTTGTTGGACGAGTTTTGAAAAATATGTGGAAGACTCCCAAACGATCTCGACGAAGGGCTGGAAGAAAAATTCAAAAGATAGAATATTCAAAAGATAGAAAATTCAAAAGATAGAATATTCCCATTTTACTCAATCCTAATTCTTCCATACGGCATACATGAAGGTCCTGGATTTTCTCGAAAATTCAGATTTTATGTACACTTTCTTCGAAAAAAGTAAGCGACTTCAGGCGTCAACAAATTCCTGTTTCGTTCCATAGACCGTACAATTATAACTCCCCCTAATTTCTCCTCTCTTTTTCCCGGAAGTACACACGAAGTAAAGTATTACAACTTTTCTCTCTCTCTCTCTCTCTCTCTCTCT
>CAMPET010000102.1:102532-118945 GCA_946803715.1 Beroe ovata
TTGTCATAGTCACGTGATATGTCGCAGCGGTCACGTGACAGGCAACGCGCGCGGTTATTGGACTGATTGCCCTAGCCTCACGTGTTGCCTGCCTGTAGTGTAAATGTGAGCTGTGGGATGAATATATATTCGTGTTTTACAATAAGTATGACCGCTAAATCACGTGACGTATATGCTGATCTCTCATTGGCTTGTCAATATGCACGTGATTTCTGTGCTTGGCGTTGATTGGTTGGAATTAAGAATTTCTAATTCGATTGAGGGATTGGGAAAACCACACGATATCGAGAATATTATGTCCTAATCGCGTTGTGGTCATGTCGGCACAACTCTTTGTCGTCGTGTAAAATATGTAGGGAAAAACACACGAAACGCACACCCACACGCACACCCACACGCACACATATACTACTCTAGTGAAAATAATCGGGGTTATCTGCTGTTTGAGAATGTATCAAGATCTTCGCTATGATTTCTCCTGTGATCTATAAGCTCTGAGATATGTGTTCAGCAAAATTAATGTATGTATTCTGAAGTGATGGTGTACCGAATGAATTTCAAATCCTGGACACTAACGATGATGCTATAGTCGGCATACATCTCGCTCCACTTAGCATAATCCTGTATTTAGCAAAATGTGGACACAGCACACACACACACACACACGCACACACACACACACACACACACACACACACACACANACACATACACACATGAAGATAACAGAGACACATACGCGAAGACGCAGACACACACTCACACACACACATACACACACACACAAAGATAGGTACATATACACTCATGTCACGCACACTGCGCAAACACACATATATACAAACATACAAACAAACACACTCACAGATTTATACACGATTGCTTGTGTATATTTTTATACACGTGTGCAAATGTACACACATATTCATTATACACACATTATACACACAAGTGCTCTGTGCTTCTGTCCTTTTTTCCGCCTTATCAAAAAGAACAAATCCGTGTCACAACGCTGTATGAGATGTATCCATGCAGACTATTATACGGTAGTGCATCGGAATGTTTTAATTATTTTCTTTTACACGAAGAATCGTGTGAATTCATGCTTAAATTTAAGAGAAATAATCTCAAGATACGTTCATTATGTAAAAACCTTCATCAGAATATATGTGTGTGTTTGATTGTGCGTGTGTGCGTGTATGTTTGTGTGTGTCTGCCTGTCTGTGTGTGTTGTGTTTCTGTGTTTGTATCTGTGTGTGCATGGTTGTCTGTGTGTGTTATGTGTTTGTATCTGTGTGTGTGTGCGTGTGTGTGTGTATTTGTGTGTTTGTGTGTACTGTGTATATATCTGTGTATGTATAAGAATACTTTCAAAAGTATGTATCATTGAGTGCACTACTATCCTGTTTTACATTTTAAACGCGCTCATCTGCTACTAAATCATGCACCGATCACGGCACTGTTGTTGAAGACTTGCTTTGTTTCTATGTACGTACACACATACTATAACAGTATGTAACAACTGCCAAAACGACAGAGCGTGTGATTTGAAACATGCAAATGATACTGGCAGACGGTTAGACGCTCATATGACGACAGATGAGGCAATTGTGATGTAAATGACAGACATTGACATGCGGAATGAACGTTGGACGTTGTTTAGAGTTGACAAAATGTGATGGAGTAGGTAGGTGATGCGAAATGATCTTAGAGCATTCTTGAGAACGCTTATTATAATGCGGAATAATAAACCAGAAATTTATCAAGGCTTTTTTCAGTAGGTCAAAGCCGATCCCACAATTATTGTAATCATTCGATTATATTAATCTCGCATCGGGAAACAGTCAGTCTACGACTTTTACACCGACTTGATATACCTAATAGATGTGTGAGTGTGTGTGAGTGTTGTGTAAACAACAACAAAGACATCAATAAAAACCTAATTAGATAATGTCTCTCCGCTTGATTACACATATATCTTCTCTCAATCAAGTGTATACTGTAATAGCATCATATTGTGTAAGTAGCATGCTAACTACTTCCCTGACACTTCACATTCGTCGTGTTGTCTGCTATAATCGTATTTTTACATCAATGTTTACATAGCGCGATCAGTATTTCCGTGTGGAGGGGAATGGAGGTTCCCGCACGGCATAGTTTTACTTCATTGATGCTTCAGGGAGATATTACTTACAAAGCCACACACAGACACAGACATTCACACACACACATTCACACACACACACAGACACACAATCACACTTACAAACACAGACACAGACACACACACACACNACACACACACACACACACACTACACACAGACACACCCACACATACAAACACACACACACACACACACACACACAATTCGCTATACATACACAGAGAGTAGCTGTTTCGGAGTATAAACCAATACAATCCAGGATACACGTATACGGCTTCGTGCCGCCGAGCACTCTTTCGTAACAAATTATCTCTCTCCCCCAGTGAAACCTTACACGTGTATATCACATACACAATGTTTGTATCCCAGTTCATGGTGTATGACGGGGATTAGATTTGGTGGGCAATTGTCTTCATATCCAGTTTCATGAGCCAATAGGATGTCGTCATGCTCGTGACGTCATGGAGTGTACAGCCAATTGGAAGAGAGGGAAGGAGGGGTACTGTATTTAGTACAGACAGCGTGGGGACTGGGGTGTCTGTCTGTGTTGAGTCTACTCGTCNCCCCCACTGTCTAGTTAGAATTAGGTACATTGATTCCTCGTGTACACAGTCTGTGTGTTTGTGTCTGTGTCTGTGTGAGTGAGTTTGGTGAGTATATGAGTGAGTTTGGTGAGTATATAAGTGACATCTATCTCCGATTTTTGTGTGTCTGTGTGTACATATGTGTGTGTCTGTATGTGTGTATGTGTATTGTGTGTATGTGTATTGTGTGTATGTGTGAGAGAGTGGATTTGTCGAGCAAGTATAAAACACTACCTTCAATACACAATATACATGCTTGTTACCTGAAAGAGAGTAGATGTCACGTGAACCCATCAGAAGGTATATATGCATGTTACCTNACACACACACATACACATAGAGACATGGACGCATATACATTCGTACTAAAACTCATGCTACCACAATTACAGACCAGTACAGAAAATTTAGTGTAGGTCACGCCTAAAACTACACTCTTCTCAGATATGCGAAAACACAGTATATAATCATTCTACCTTACCCATGATATATTCTTACCTCTATTCTCCATAATAATTGAGCATTTCCCTTTTGGTATGTCGAGTATTCTGTGAAAAAGGCTTCTCCTTTATCCCTTCCTTCCCACATGATATACACCCCGAAAGTGCGTTATAATGGAAGAAAGGGGCGTGGAAAAATGAAATACAAATTCTTACCAACAACTACAAATTTCGTGATATTTTTGTAACTATTTATTGAACACTATGCAAGGTACCTACTATGATACGGGTATGATACATTTCTTGTGTTTAATTTTCTATATTATATATGTGTTTGTACATAGTATTGTCTGTAATAAGTGTGAATATTTTCTATACGGGATTCGGTTTGTCTGGGCGTTGTATGTATTCGGGATTTAGGGTTCTGTAGCATTGTATCTTAGGATGTAGTAGTAATGTATCTTAGTAATGTATACGGTTAGTTTTGTGGATACTGGATATGTGTATGTGTTAGTTCAAACTTCAATTGTTTGTTTGTTTGATGTGTTTGTGCTTGTTTGTTTAACAAACAATAACAGACCAATCAGAGGTAAAATGGTGTTGTTGAATGAGATATCGATGTACCTATTCAATTGCTGCTCATACTCACCTATACAGTGTACACTGTACAGGACTATTTTGAGTCACTTATAAATCAAATGTTAAGTCAGGTGTGACTGAAAGGATAAAATTCGAATAAGATCTCAACAGTCCTCTATCTAATCTCAGTTCACATATGTCAGAATTGAGAATTCAGAAATAATTTCCCATTTGTAACAGACAATCTCACGGCATCAAAAGTCTACATGTATTTGAGATATAGGTATTTTCCAAACTTAGCTTATCTTAGACATCCCTAAATTTCACTGGAAATCACACACACTGAAAATCACGCACTGGAAATCACACACACTGAGGATCACGCACACTAGAAATCACGCACACTGGAAATCACACACACTNCTGGAAATCACACACACTGAGAATCACGCACACTGGAAATCACACACACAGACACACTGAGAATCACACACACTGAGAATCACGCACACTGGAAATCACACACAGTCTCTCATCTCAGATCCATGGAGCGATGACTTGCTATTCCATCTGAAGAAGCACGCTGAGGAGCTCACTCTCTTTGAGAACCTGTTCGATACTCTACCCTACCAAATCTGTGACAAGGTCCACTACTCTCAACCGGGTAAGTAGATCTTGGGGACGGGGTAATTTTGATGAATGCTGGAATAGATAAGTCGTGTTCTTGTTGACTAGAGGTGTTTGCCATATTTTCACAGCCGAATCATTCAGGGTCTGAGAATCATTGTTGGAATGGTACAGCCATGTCAACTTATAACTGTCATATAGCTGATAATGGTGTGCTAGCACCAAACCCTACACAGGTAAATAATAGAAATCGTAAAATCTGGCCTTCTGTAGAATTTATTGACATTGAAACCTGAGCAGTGATAAAATTGAGATGGATGAGTCTTCCTCAATCTGCGAAATTTTGATTTTTCTCGCTGATCTCATGTAGATATGCACTCTTATTTCTTTAAGTCGTGATTATTGAACCACCTTCATAATGTTTTCCTTCAATACGGTGGTTGCCAAGTTTTTGTAAAGATTTGTGTACCGCTAACAAAATATCATTGCCACTTGCAAAATTCTCGACTTGTGAGCGCGCGCGGTAACACAAATCTGGACTTTGACCAACACGACCGAACGCGCGCGTGATTTTGTAGAATTATCGTGGGAAAATTTGTAAAATAGGACGATTTTGCCGACTGCACAAGTGATAACGTCGTTTCCGCTCTTCAATTACGCGCCACCTTACTTCCACAGCAACGTCCTTCTCTTTTCCAGTGGTAATGACTCTGATGAGACTAATCGTGTTAGCAGATCCGAGGTCTTGCCCCTTCTGTCTCCATAAATTTTCATACGTTATAACAATTCCCTGCAAAATTAATAATCGAAGCCAAAGATATGAAACGATTTCTTCCCTAAAATGAGATCATTGTGCCATTTGACACTCATTATAGTGGTAAATCTCATTTTCAGGTGGTACTGGGTGACCCATTGCTGTCTGAGCAGGAGCTCAGACTAAAGGAGATTATAAGGATGCTGTATGATGTCACAGGTATTACTATTTCAATATCGGTGCTGTCACGAGCGATACGAGCTTCATTTCGTGACTAATTGGTGTGTTTGATTATGGTGTGTCTAATTATAGTGGAATAGAAATCTGAAATGTCCGTTCACTTGTCATTGGTACAGAAATTAACTATAAACCACTATTTAATTCTAAACATCAAATTTCCATAGAAGAGTGTCAGGAAATTGTGTTGCATTGTCGCATCCATATTATGCATGATATCCTCTGCAAACAAAGTCACGTGAATTTTCTTTCCCCAGGTATGACTCCCTCCCCAACTCCCATGCTACACCTACACATGGACGATATCCGGGACATGTGCTTCGAGCCTGAACCTAGGCAATGGGAGAATAACCAGTTTGATAGCGACGAGGATAATGTGTAAGGATATTTTACACTTTCTACTTTAGGTCATGATTTCTGTTCAAATTTGTTCAAAATCACGTGATTTATAGTGATAGTTTTCCAGCAAAACCGTCCTCTATTGATCAATAAATCACGTTATTTTCAGTTCCGATAAACGTGCTCACGACGCTCTATCACGTGATCAAACCAGCGACACTCACCCCGTCTCCCCCTCTCTCCTTCCCGTCCTATTACTACTCCTCTCAACATTGGGGAATAACGGTTGAAAAGCAAGTTTCATCCACCCACCCTTATATCAGATATCCTGACGATGATTGATCAGCGTGCACAACCTCGAAATTACCTGACGATATAAAAGACGAAGTTTGGCACGAGAGGACGTGTTGGATGACCTTGAGGAAGATTAATAGCTGGGGAAAGTCGAGCATTTGTCTCTTGACGATCGATAGTGAAAAAAAATGCGGACGATCGTCGAAAGATGAAATATTACAAACAATATCGCAACAAAAGACACGTAACCTTGATATATTTCTCTTTTTAGTTTTCATTTTATCCGATTCCTAAAATATGAAACTGTTGATTTTGAGAGATATTCACGCGTTAAATTTTAATGTATTCATTTTTGATGTTTCTTGTATATATGGAAAAGCTAACATGTTGGAAATGCTATTATAGGTCCTCTGAATGAGCAACGGCAAAAATAGTCACAAAAAGTGATATTCTTCATCTCGACGCCGATCTCAATTAATAAGCCAACATTCTTCTTTTGGTTAAGACTTTAGTTTAAGTGTGGAGTGACCCTCTCGATTTATTTCTTTAAAAAACAAACTGCGTAATTAAAACGGCTTGAACGAACCAATTTTGGTATTTCAAATTCGAGGAAGATGTGATTATGAGTTGCGAAGTTAAGGCCGAATGCCATTTATCCATTATTTTTGGTGACTATAGTATGTTGAAAGTATTACTTTTATTGCTCATGCCTTATGGAAGTGATATATCAAATTGAATTTTATCAACAACGAAACATAATTGTTTTAAATGACTTTGACGATGATTGAGGGATAACAATTCCAATCTATCGGATACGTAAAGTTTTGCCTGGCGATGCTAGGTCCAGCTACCGCGAGAAATGAAATTCTCGGCAGGGTCTTTCATCGATAGACAAGCAGAATTTAAATTACCAATTGGCAATTTGAAGGGCCGATTTCCAACGTATTCAGAATTCCCATATAGTTACTCTACTATAGTGCCAGCTCCTATATTCAGCACCTATTATAATATTCTGTATTATTCTAAACACACGTATTCTCGATCATTTGAAGCTTCTGGTATGGTCATTGGACGTCTCCGACTTAAGCTCTGAGATCTATTAAACTTTCCAGAAGATTTAAATGAATTTAACTTTTTCAAGAATTAAAACAAGAGGATTTCTATCAAAATATGTCAAATCAAATTGGAACAATAAATGTCACTTTAAATATAACACAAGTTCAATATAGATTAGTTAATAAACACAAATTTAAATTACTGTGCCATCAGCGTTACTGCAGCATATCCACAAGATTTGGTATTAATGACGTCACACAACTTCCATATAAGGAATAATATTGATATGCCCAAATATGGTCAATTTGTAACGCCACCGCGTTCTCGAGAACAACGCAACGCTGATGAAGATGAATCAATATAATATCATATTCTCTCTGGTTTAATAATATCGAAACTCAAAAAATAATGAATCTTTTCACCAACACGGCTCATTTTCTGGAAAAATGATGTTTCTGGAAGAGGAAGATTTTTAAGCTGCTGGTGAAAAGATCCAAAGCAGGGGAACAAAATTAATGAATCATTCAAGAGCTTCAAAACTCAAACGTATTAAGTTAAACTTTTATTTTGAATTTCATAAACGAAAAATGAAACATTCCAGTTCAATCTTGACGGCTATGAATTATAGAAGTGAACTATTTCTGATTCTTAAATTGACGTCGGAATTCCTGAAAGAGCACCTTTTTCTACAAATTGAACTCTATGATACCGATAGCCGCCCTGGGGATTATGACTAAAGTAAAGTGAGATTTTAAAGCTCCATTTTGTGTGGTTCTACTTTTAGAAATGAACAACCTCCATCTTTCTGAATATCCTTCGAATATTTTCAGGAAAGAGTCTCTACATCTTATTCTTAGGAGCGCAAGGAGAATTGTCAAGCAATATTTTCTTGCTGATCATTTCTAAGCCCCTTCCTTCAAGTGCAATCGTCAAAACTCTTCACCCCACCTCAATGACATTTACCGTAAAAATAATATCCTTAATAACATCAATCATGTGAAATCATGACTTTCCACCTCTCAATTTGATGAGAAAAATTCATTTTTGAACAGAAAATCATCAGAAACTCATAACTCAAGTTTCAAGATAATAATAAATCGTGTGGAGAATGATGTAATAATCTTACTGAATCTTGATGAATGGTGTTTGAAAAATACGATGCTTGGATCACTCCCCAAGAATCATACTGATACCGCTGATACAACTGTGTGTGTGTGTGTTTTTATTAATCATAAAAATATTGCTTTCACGCAGAATATTAACTGGAAATATGCGTGTTATCATGCATAGAAGTTTCTCAGCCAAAGATACTGAAGAAATTATTATATTTTTGAAGGAACTGGGTTTGGATAAA
Source organism: Beroe ovata (assembly GCA_946803715.1). Lineage (NCBI taxonomy): Eukaryota > Metazoa > Ctenophora > Nuda > Beroida > Beroidae > Beroe > Beroe ovata. The sequence continues at coordinate 110,964 of CAMPET010000102.1, forward strand.
TATCTAATAGTATATGCGGTTGAAATTTAGACGAAACTTCAGTATTTTTGGCTAATTGTCAAGATACGTTTTCAATTAACCTGCAATTCCGGAAATCTCTATTAAACGAAATTCACGAAGGTCACTAAATATCGCCAAACAGTTGACTTTTCAAAGAAATTGCAGTGTAATAGAAAATGGTATTCTTGGGGAGGGGTCCCAAACTTTTTCAGTTATGTGTCAGCAATTGACCAATGAGAACACAGATACAACCATTTGAAATCAAGAACGCTGTCACGTGATCAAAACCATTTGGGACCCCAACCCAATGATACCATTCTCTATTGTTTTGATAATTTACTGACAAAAGATATGGAAAGTTTGGGACATACGCCAAATCATATTAAATCATTTCATAATCGATCCCAAGTCGAGCTTTCTTTTTCGACTTCGAGCACCCATGATACTGACGTCATAAGTACTCAAGCCATCATCCAAAAGTGTGTTAAAGCTATTCATATCATCCAGCGCCCCAAAATTCTTGCACCAATTAGGATCGATCCAGGCATGCTTGTGAGACTCAAGAGAAGTACGAAATTCGGCACTGGATCAGTCCCTCATCAGGCACAAGAACGATACACAAACGGTCATAATTCATTCGTTTTCAATATGACAGACAGACACATACACGAACACGTACATACATTATATCTCCTGAGGCGCTGGCTTGGTAAAACCTGCACAGTGCGCCTTAATGAGTTCATTGCTGTTGTTCAATATTCCTTGCAATAAACTGTCGTAATAAAAACAATAAAACCATTCTCTTACAGTCTTCTGTTGGGTACCGAATGTTAAAACACACGCAATAAATCATCGCGCCAGGGAACTGCTGCAATATCACGCGTGGGAGCCAACGTATGCGGGACACGCCCCACGTGCGTAGCCATGGTAACCCATCACGCGTTACCATGGTCGCTCTCACGCGCAGCAGCTGACATATCACGTGATGCCTGGCGCAATTTGAATCTGGCACGTTTCTTCCTGTACACCAAGCTAAAAAGATGCGTTTTTTTGTTTTGTGCATTACATACCATCGCAATCATCTAAGCCCACCGAAACATAAACCTTCAATCAATAATCTGAGAAATCAATCAGTAAGGTCATGATGACGTCACTGTATTGATAGAGTCTCTCGCGTGAGGCACCACGCATTCAAGGGTCCATATTGCTCACCCAATCCATTACCACTTCACTGTCACCAGAGTTGTAATTCTCGAGCGGATTACGTTTCCCAGTCTGTAATTTGGAGTGGGGAGTCGAGAGTGAGGATTTGTAGGAGGTGTGGACTGAGGTTGTGGTCTTGCTTCTGGATCGAGACCTGTAGATAGTTCTAGAGTAAGATGTTGATATTTTGAAAAAAAAGGTGAAGAAACATGAGATGATGATTAAAACCAAATATATCCACAAATTTTCTAACAACAATTGAAGCTGAACAATGGGTAAATACAAGGGACTTGAACAATGGGACTTAAAAAGAAGGAGAAGAAACAGGGAAAGCTGGACTTACTCATTTCTGTCCGTCCTACAGTTGAAGTTAGCGTGATAATCAAATCCGGTGGTTGTTGGGAACCGGGTTTTGTTCTCCTTGTTCGCTTGTTTCTCCATCTTGTACGCTTGTCGATGGAGCGAGTAGAATTCGTTGTTTGTGGGGATCTTTATGGAGGAGCTGGAATAGAGGGGGAGAGAGTTAGGAATGAGAGGTATGGGTAAAATATAGGGGCGAGGGGGTAAGGATTGAGAGGGAGAGGTTAGGAATGAGAGGAAGAGAGTTAGGAATGAGAGGAAGAGAGTTAGGAATGAGAGGTTGTGGGTGTTAGGTATTATAGTGGTGGGGAAGGGGGAGAGAGTGGGAATACTGAGGAAAGATACGTGGGAAAAAGACGAGGACGGGAGGAGAATGTGGAAAAGTGAATGGGGAAGAGCAAGAAGAGCGGAAAGATTTGGTCGAAAGATAGAGGTTTGACCCGTATAGTTGAGTGGAGATAAGAGGATGGGGCTGAGCAGATGGGAACAATTATCAACATTGAGATCGGTGAATGAATGAAGTACCTCATCTTAGATATAGACAGACGTAATAGTAGACATACAGCTCTGTTTTATCAGAGGAAATGTATATATCGGAGGAAATGTAAATATCGGAGGGTAGGAATGGGGAGGTTGGGGGAGCGCACCGCATTTATTATTCCCGCGTGAGCCGGGTGGAATATTAGTCTCCAATTCACTTAATTCTATTCTGATCAACTTCCTACATCACAAATTTACTCCCCCACTCTCTAATGAGGTGTATTGATCGAGGAAATTCAAAATAGATTAATTTTCTGGGTAGGAATTGCGTAGGGGGCTTCGTAGAATCAAGAAAGTATATTTAGGACTCAAGGATGAGCGGTATATTATGGCCATGATAAAGAAGATTTCTACGAAAATGTGAGTCCTAAAATTATGCGTCCTAAATAGTGCAAACAACAAAAGATAGATTGAAAACAAAATATAGAGAGATTTTCTTGTGTTACAGTATGGTTGTTTGTGTTGATTGGTTTGTGCTTGTATAGTTGTGTTTGTATGTTTGTTTGTCTGTGTTTGTACTTACCGTGACGAAGTGGATGAGGAAGTGGATCCGTAGGATGAATGTTTGGTTTCCGTCTTTCTGATATGTAGCCAGTCATCCTGCGGGGATATTGGGTTCATTGGGGAATGGGGTTATAGTATGTCCTGGGTAGTGGGTAGTATTGGGAGGGTTACAATGCATTACAACAGCTCTAATAGTTGTTTAGAATTAGATGGATATACAATATGCATGGGTCGTTATCTCATATCTTGGGTTGTTATTACTAATGGGCAAGGGCGATTGAAAATCGAACTGTAATAACCNATGTTTGGTTTCCGTCTTTCTGATATGTAGCCAATCATCCTGCGGGGATATTGGGGTCATTGGGGTTATAGTATGTTCTGGGAAGTATATTGGGAGGTTAACAATGCATTACAACAGCTCTTTAGTTGTTTACTAATAGATGGATATACAATATGCATGGGTCGTTATCTCATATCTTGGGTTGTTATTACTAATGTAATATATTACTCGGTGTTGCTGAATGCCTAAATATGAAATGTTCAGTTCATTTATCGGGTCGAATGAATTGAAATTTCGTCACAACGCATTTCTCCATTGACGTCAAATGTTATACATCAGCGTCAATAAAATAACTTCAAGCAAGTTAAAGCTATCAGTTATCACACAACCTCTGCCACACAATCACACCACGGCCCTCTGCCACACAATCACGCCACTATGACTCGGGGAAATATCACACTTCCCAGCTTCTCACTTCTCAATCACGCTACACGGTGAAACACGTCTTTGTGGTGACAATCACACCACCTTGCTTGGGTCATAATCACGCCATGTTGTGCCATATAATCACGCCAGATTCCATGATATCTTGATGCAGCATAATTATCATATACCCATGCATATACAGATACTCAAGAACCACTTTCACAATTAGTGTACTGGGCATACAAACATTCTTAGCATACAAAGTGCTAGCATAGTGATCTGATATACACAGCTTGTCCAGGAAAATATCAATGCTCCAGCGTGTTATAGGTACCAAGAATGACGTATAATGTACATTTTGTATCGTAATAACGTGTAGTGCCATGATAATATGTTATGTGGACAGTGGGAATCATCTATAGCTGTTCTGACATACATATTGTACTAGGTACACATACTAAAATGTACACAAGTATCCAATGTACACAATAGCATGTAAAATGTACATGGTACTGTGTACATTGTACATTGAACACAATACACTTTTTACAGACTTCAAGACTCAGTAGGTACCTATATGCGTAGCCTGTAGGTACCTAATTGAACCATAGTTAAATCATTCAGCTATGATGAAGCCATTCAGTTCTGAGTATCTAACCATTGTGTGTACTATACCTAATTAACTGTAGGCTCACAACACGGAGTAATGAAAGTCAGATGAAAGATCAATCGAGGATTAATTGAGATCGTGTTGTGGTAAAATCAAATTTGACTCAATTTTGAGTATAAATTGAGAATAAAATGAGTCAAATGCTCACCTGTGGCCTTGGTGAGTTGTCTGACGGTCTGTTGGAATCGTTAAATATTGTCCATTCGCTTTTACCTGAAACAGCAGATTGTAATTCGGTCGAAACAATTGTGAAAGGAAATTCTGAGAAATTCGGAAAATCGGAAAATCAAATTGTAATTGTTTGATGATATCAGAAAAGGGTAATTCAAGCAAAAAGTATAAAATCAAAATCATGAAGTAGAGGTATGATCGTACCTGGTAGTTTATTAGAGTTCTTTTGTCCCATTCCGAATAAGAAAAATTTATCTGATACCATGATGATTTTTAGCTAAAGGAAAGGAAAGAGGTTAGTCGAATTGTAAAATATTAAAAATTTTCTGATCAAATGACGAGTTTCAAAAGCGCAATCAACAAAAAGTACCAATCATAAAAAGGATAGTTATTTAAAAACAAGTTCGCTGGTAATTTAAATCTGAATCAATGTGGACTATTATCATTGGTTATGGATCCACGAAACTAAAAGTAGCACTGTAAGGGCCGTGCCTTACATCTATGGTGGACTCATACATTAAAATCTAATTAACTCTCAACTACCTTACTAATGACTGGAGAGGGTTCATTTTGGAAACTCATGAATTTACAAAGATGGAGACGAATGATGGTGTGTATCATTTGTTTGTGTAGAGGTTTCCGAAATAACGGAGCTGAACTACTGTCAAGAATATGCAAGAGTTTGAGTTGATTATCAAAAATAGTATGTCGATTAAATAGAGTATTCAATCTAAGACCTAAGTACATATTAGAAAAAAGAAAGAGGATGGGAAAATTGGCGATCTAAACACTGTTAAGTCGAAACTTGGGGGTTGCAGAATTTTCAGAGGTCTTAAGTAAACAAACAAGATTCATGATTTATCTATCCATGTTTTGAGCAACAAGAGACCAGAGTGAGAGAGGGAGGTTGTTTAAAACAAACATGTTGTTGTGTGCTTTAAAACAGAAAGTTTAAAAAATTCCCCACTACTACTCATGTAAACTGAAAAGGTGTTGGTGTATATTAATGAGTGTGTTCTAATTTTAGAAGTGAAGGGGGGAGATCAGTTGACAGTTGCATGGAGTGTATGCAAGTAAGACAAAGGTCTTGGTCAATGGATTGACAGCCAACTTGTTCTAGAACGAAAAGAGCAGTGACTGTTCACTGCTCTTGCAGAATTTAACGACTGGATTGTCCTTCGAGAACGAATGAAGTCATTTACCGCGACCCATGTAATGGGTCATGATTGAAGTGTCATTACCCTCACTTCACAGCTTGATGTTTGCTCTAGAACGTGTTCTAGAATGTTCGATAGGCAATAAGCTGCCGCAACAACACATGGATAAAGCAGATGGCGCATGTGTGTGTGTGTGTGTGTGTGTGTGTGTGTGTGCGTCACAATATTACGTACTAATGAACTCTCACTATGACTAATGAGTTATCGACCGAAAGCGATTATAAACTCGCGCCGCACCTTTCAATTTAGAGCTGAACAATCTAAAAACAGGTACACTAAAAACAGGTAAACTAAAAACAGGTACGCGCACTCACTCGAAATTTAAGTCGAATTCAAACTCCTCTGTCTATCTTATGAAGTACTTTTTTTTTTACTTTTTAGTACAATCAAAAAATAAACTACAAAGAAGGATATTTCAAACACGACATCCGTTTTCGAAAGGGATCGAGTTGAGAAAAAACTTAACCTGGCCCTTTTACTGAACATTATATAGGACGTCGGTTAGCTGGCACTATTATGAAATTATCAAATTAAGCTTATCAAATTATACCGCTCAAAACGTAGGAGAGTGAATATAAACTCTCCCCCTCAATATAAAATGACCTTGAGAGACAGTGCCTCATATATATATGACAGTGAAATCTGGAAATTCACTGATTTTCCCTAATTACAATACGCCGCGCGTATTATCTCTGAAAAGGGGAGGGAGGAAGGGGGGAAGTATACTTATCAGTCATCCTATTGGCGTGGGAAAGTGTACTGGGTGCCATGACATGGCCGCCGGTACTCCAGGGAAAAGATACTGAAGGATAAGTTCGAGTATTTTGGAGAGAAAACTTTTTTCTTTCGGGGGAACGATTGGGTGAAAACGACGCCAAGATGGCTGGATGCAGCCGAAAGGAAAATGTAATAAGTATGTGGGAAAAGTTGGTTGGGCATTTGCGGATGCTTCGGGTAAAAATTCGGAAAAACCAGCGAATAAAATATGGCGTCATTTATTGGGGCATAATCTTGGAAACACTCATATATTCAAGTTGAACGTAATCCATTGTCGATTATCAATAGACGGCGATTATCATATCCGCGATGAAAAACCGTGCATTCCTCAATGAAAAATCTGGTATTGGTTCCTTACTATGGCTTCCAGCAGCATCACGACCGGTCAAATTTAATCAATAATAAGTCCGATAAAAATGCACGGTGGAATATGAAATTCTGCAAACATCAATAATATTGGAAAAAACTGGAAAAACCAGAACGAGCTACTTCACTGCAGCGAGCATGAATTCTCGACCAAGAAATGATCAGCATGATATGAAAACCTTTAGAGTTCAAAGAATGACGGATATTATTTACCTGACGAAAGAAATAGCTATCATAGCATAGGACAAACATCATATATACTTTCTCCGCTAGTCCATGTCTATATGTCACGTACGTTGGGTTGAGGTAGCTCGTTGATAGTATACCTATATGGTTTCTTTGTGCTTAACTTAGTTCAAGATAACAAGATAGCGGTATCTGCGGTACGAGTGATTACTACCGAATTTTTAAACAATTGAGGGACCATGCAGGGACCATGCAGATTCTTAACTGGTTCATGTGCATATATACCATTTTACAATGAACCATGCCTAGGGATATTACATTGTGTAGGCACTAGGCATATTTTGACTGAGGGAATGATATTGGAATGTGTGAACTGAGTACTTGACATGTAGCGGGTAGCCTGATAGGTATGCGTGTACACACACAAACACACACACGCAATGCGATAGGTTCGCTGTCTGAGGAATATTTCAAGTGCCCGACGGACATGCTCTCGACTGAAGCGAAATTTTTGTACGAAGGTGTAAAATTAGCCGTTGAAAAAGAATGCAAAAACTTCAAAGTCGAGCATTGAAATGTTCGGAGAATTATTACTACCATACAACTTCCATATTATAGAAAAAACACCATTGTCCACTATATAAACAGCTGAGCAAGTGGTTACACACCGAAATAGCAACGGGAGAGCCGTGAATAGCTCATAATATATGATAGCTCTCTGTGCAATATGTGGCGTAGTGCAACTTGTATGGTTTTGTTCTATGCAATATATAGCACGTATTTATAACATACATATACCCCTGAGTCGAGTACTTGACAAAGTACGCGCACTGGGGAGAGGAGAAAAGATGGGGGGGTGAGAGGGGGGGGGAGTGAAGCTGGAAAAGTGTACATGACAGTTGCACTCAGAGGGAGAGAGAGAGAGAGAGCTATATCCATAGGACAGCTACGGCTGTATACGAGCGGTGTACACAAAGTTTAAACTCAGATCAGTCACATTTCGATCAAGTGGGGAGGATAGAGTGTGCGTGTGTGTGGACATGTTATGGAGGTGGATCAAAAGGGGGTAAGAGCGAAGATGGCTGAAAACGATATGAGAGACAAGAAGAGAGCAAGTAAAGAAAAATCAAGAATTATTACGACCAAAATACAATCAAGAGAAGATAGGAAAGAAGGGTCCATCGCAGAGGGGGAAGGTAGGCCATGCGAGGTTCCTTTCATGGAAGCACGAAAAGTGTGTTCAATTCCGAGCTGCACACACACACACACACACACACACACA
>CAMPET010000102.1:125764-154806 GCA_946803715.1 Beroe ovata
GTGTGTGCGTTTGTGTGTTTGTGTGTGTGTGTTTGAGAGTGGGAGTGATGCGATTATTCGATTTAGTATCAAGCCAAGATCGAGCGGCTGGTTGCTGGACGACAATATCATCGGGATAATTTACGAACAAAACAATAAATATATGAATGAACCGATCGCCAAATAGGTGTAATCAAATAATTGATCAACATCGGCTCTTCTCGATATCATATAGCAAGGAGAAATCGATTTATAAATATGACTGCAGATAGATAACAATTACATAATAGTAACCGATCAGTATGTTGTAGGGAGGGGAAGCAAATCGTAATTACAGGGGAGGCAGGAAGGGCGGGCGATGTGAATTAGAGGGAAGAAGGGAGGCGTGAGAGGGAGACTGTGGGATGTCCATTGTGCATGGGTGGAGCTAGGAGGACTGGAGGATGATATGTTAGAGTTTTAGGGAATGGGGGTGATGATGATGTAGATGATGTGAAGGGGAGAGGAATTGGAGTTAAGAAACAGAAAGTCGGGACGCAGATGGCTGAGGGCCTAGGGGATCGGCTGAGGGCCTAGGGGATCGGCTGAGGGCCTAGGGGATCGGCTGAGGGCGGGGGAATGGCTGAGGGCGGGGGAACGGCTGAGGGCGGGGGAAAGGCTGAGGGCGGGGAAATGGCTGCGCGATTTCCTCATGTCGAGGCTCATGACAGCCGGGTTATAGGAGAGACACGGATTGAAGAAAGAGAAGCCCTTTGCCCGTGATCGGAGGAGGGTGGTCAGCCTTTAAAAAGGAGAATAAGAAAAAGAAGAATTTTATATGGCCCCTTACACGTGTTGAATTATAGGGGATGAGTGATGAGGGCCACTCATGACGAGAGGTAGGGGAGAGAAAATGAATCATGAGGTGGGAAGAGTAGTGGCTGAGGGGGATGAGGTTGATAGTAGATCAGCTGGTGTAGGCTGGTAGGTGATGCTGGACTTCGTGGAAGTTTATTGGGAGAATTTGGAAGTGGGGTGCCAGATAAGAGAGCGATAAGGTGAGCTGATGAAGGAGGAAGCAGTTCAATGAGTAGAGGGTGAGAGCCGGGAGGTGTGAAGAGAATTGAGGCGTGAGACCATGTGTGTGCGCGCCGCAATTCTCTTGTAAATGGTCGAGTAAACTTGAACAGAACGTGATGGAGTCTGGTTGGCGTTTAACGGCTGAGAAAAGACCTGGGCTGAGACTTAAAACTTGAGAAAGAACTGATGAGCCGCTGTTGTGAATCGCTGAGGTTTTAATTTAAGTAGAACACGTACTGCACAGAGGTTTTTTCATTGAGATTTTAGAGGAGTGATCGAAAATGGGTCGATCTAAACTTGTCCCAAGGGTTATAGTTACGTAGACCGGTTTATTATTATAGACCGATCATGGGTCGTAATCTCGTGATGGAAAGGCGATTTAATTATCTCACAGGAAAAATTCAGAGGCAGGTCTGTATGAATATGGCGCGACTATCAATACTAACTATAGGGCGTGGCCCAACTTGTGGTCATGAAATCCCCAGGAATCGGCAGAAAATAATGTTCCATCCTGTGGTCTAGGTGTGGACTGGATTGCAGGAGCCGTGTGTCGGTGTACGTGTTGGTTTATGATATAACTGACTATAAGTATAAATCGTTAATAGTTAATCGTATTGGAGGAGTATGATGATAGTGAAAATATGAATATGACGAGTTTATTTGCAGAGGCCATGATTATCTCAACATGAACACTGCTGCGAGGTTGATGTCGCGATTCATCAGAATTCCCGGAAATAGCAAAAGGGCGTGCGCCACGTGGATTGAAGCATATTATTCAAGACGTATAATTTTGTTGTTATATTAAAAACGCGTCTGAAAAATATGCTTACAATACCAAGCCTATATATTCATTCAGCGGAGAAGCGTAGCTTTTGATAGTGTCTAAAGATGGTGTGAAAAAAGTTGAAAATAGAAAAAAATAGAGCGAAATAAAGAGGCAGACGATTCAAACGAAAAAATGAGAGAATGAATCCCTTTCCGCAGGACTCTTTGGGATTATTAAGGAAATAGATTCAACTATAATTAGGTTAGTAGTGTGAAATTCGTGTGAAATGGAATTCAGCTGACTTTGAGGCATGGGAAAATGAAAAATTAGGTAGCATATAAAGAAGCTAAAGCTTATAGGAATTAGATAAGATACTAAATTTACCTTGGGGTGAAAAGTTCTGTGGTCACAAAAATAATACGGACCCTGGGATAATTCGATCGCAGGATCGCAGATGGAAAGCTCATGGGCATATAGTGTTTCACAGAGGACTGCAAACGAAATATGGGATAATGTGAACCTGAAAATCCAATTTTCACAACATAATATAGGTGTGAATATGCTGGGAAGAGGAAATATAATCATACCCGATGAATAATTATAACCTAATTTTGACCAAATTATGGCACTGTAGCTTAAGGTGACGGAAGGAGAAGAAAGGACCTTCCTCACAAGAGTATGAACAATGAACATGTGCGGCTGTTATCTAAGACCTTAGCGAATAGAGATCATGACCAAGTACTGAATAGAGAAGAAACTCAGAAAACTCAGTATGGGATTGACCGGGGCTTGAACCCAGAACCTCAGGAATCGCGCCTGTTGCTCTACCAATTGAGCTACGCGGCTCGCGTCAGAGGGCCTAGCATCGCCAGGCAATCTATACTCTATAGTCAGCAATTTGAAAATCGAAATAAGTGAAAAAGTAAATTACAGACCATAACATTCTCTTTATCAAGAGATATAATGGTAGTACTTTCATAGTTGAGGTTCTACGAGTTTAAATGTACCTACATACACTGATCATGCAAACGGAAAAGAATTTGCTCCAAGAGACAAGAAATAAGCTCAACATCAACAACACATACACACAAGTATAAGCACGGAAAACATACACACATACACGCATACACACACGTCTCATCCCACACACGCGCATATTGTTTTTTCGAGTGCATAACATGACCATATGGCGTCTTGATTGTGACTATATGTAACAGTCGACTAGTCTAAGCTACAGTTATAGACTGATCACGTCTCGAAATTTCTCAAGTCGAATAGATATTGCTATGCAGCAAACCGCAAAATCCTTGTTTCAGATATAAAGAGCACATAATAATAAGAACATATTAAGAAAAGGGCTGGGCAGAATTTCGCAAAATTCACTGAATCGGAATAGGGTTAAGACTTTAGAGTTCAGAACGAAGTTTCGAGATTGGAAAAGGAATAAAGAATTCCATTCTGGTTTGTCGATCAAATGAACTCTATCAAAAACCTGCAGCAACTAAAGAAAGAGCATAGTCGATGGTTCATATTTTATCATAATGTAAATGGAACATTGGAACAGCTTATCACTTATCAGTCATCAGAGTACAATACAATATACAATGAATTAGACCGAGAGATGTAAAATGGACAGAGTTAAATATAGCACTCGAAACAGTGCTCTCATCCCTATGTACAAGAATATCGAACCCANCACACACACACACACACACACATACAAACACACACACACACACACACGTCACATCCCACACACGCGCATATTGTTTTTTCGAGTGCAGAACATGACCATATGGCGTCTTCATTGTGACTATATGTAACAGTCGACTAGTCTAAGCTACAGTTATAGACTGATCACGTCTCGAAAGTCTATAGTAGAGATTGCTATGCAACAAACCGCAAAATCCTTGTTTCAGATAAGAGCATTTAATAATATGAGTATATTAAGAAAAGGGCTTGGCAGAATTTCGCAAAATTCACTGAATCGGAATAGGGGTTTAGAGTTTAGAACGAAGTTTCGAGATTGGAAAAGGAATAAAGATTAAAGAAATCCAGGCTGGTTTGTCGATCAAAAGAACTCTATCATAAACCTGCAGCAACTAAGAAAGAGCATAGTCGATGGTTCATATTTTATCATAATGTAAATGAAACAGCTTATCAGAGTACAATACAATAGACATTAATGAATTAAACCGAGAGATGTAAAATGGACAGAGTTAAATATAGCACTCGAAACTGTGCTCTCATCCCTATGTACAAGAATATCGAACCCAACTTTACCTTTGAGATCACTATCTCATCAGAAATTACCATTTACCATTGGAGACACGCGCGCGCGTTTCCCATTGGCTGTATTCTTTGTCACGTGTTAAATTCCTGCGGTTTCATTGGTCGAGATATGAAACAGTGCAATCGAGGTCCAATGAGGGATAGATTATGTATGGTTGAGTTGTAATTGGGTTATATTTACATCGACAAGCCAGTGGGTAATAGCTGTAACTATATAGCTAGCTGATACAACTGAACTTATTGCTCACAACTAGGGACATTTTGAAGGGACATAATTTACTTATTGGAGGACACAATGACATACTTCATTATGCAGGTATATTATTGCGGACAATGTGATACACTTAATTAGATCGTGATTATGAGAACTGTAGTAACTATATACAGTGATTAGAGTCATCTTTAGCTCTATAGCAACGTCCATGATAGCAACAATAGGAGATAGCAACAGTAATTCCTTCGCAACTTAGCAACATTATCATTGGCTAATGATCTTTTACCACGAGCAACATGATTACCCTAAAATACCCTATTTATACCACACTGTAGCTGTAGCTGGTGGACCTATTTCCAGTTACCCGATATACTGATTTGCACTCTTTATTGGAAGTAACTATGAATTCCTTACGATATAATCGGACTAAAGATGTCTACGGTGATTTGGATGAACTGAGCAGGTGAATTGTGTGTGGTGGATGTACCAATCGCCTCAAATATAACATTGAAATGACTTTATTTGAGGTCGACCACTATTTTCGTGTTCAGCTTAAAATATCAGCTGTTGTCTTACAGAATGCAGTTTCAAATGAAACAGAGATCAAAGTATCCACGAATATCTGCACGTTAGCCCGCTAGCGACGAGATTATGACGTCACAAATCCAATAGTCTGTGTTACCGAGTACTATCTGATTACGTTATTCAACAAGTTACGCATATTTTTCGAAAAATTATTACGCAATTATTTCGAATATATGGCTATAATGTCGTATACCTCTAATTGTAACAATCACTGATTTTCAAAGTTGTGGCTTCCTAACCGGAAACGAATACCATGGGCTGCACTCGAGTCATGATAAATGCTGGGGGAAGACTGAGAAGTGAATATTCATCGAGGTGAACTATAAACCAGACTTGGATCAAGTTATACTTAATATAACGCACAGACACAAACACAGACACAAACACACACAGACACACACAGACACAGACACACACACACAATCATGGGTAACGCATGAATGCCCTGTCAAATATTGATATGTTAATGTACTCACGCCCACGGACGATTATAGACACAACCATAAACAATAGCATAAACACAGCTGCGCGCATGGGTATGAGTGTGTGTGTGTGTGTGTGTGTGTGTGTCTGTGTCTGTGTGTATGTGTGTGTCTGTGTGTCTGTGTGTATCTGTGTGTGTGTATCTGTGTGTGTGTCTTCGTGACACTATCCTAAAGCTAACTGGCGTGTAACACAGATACCTAGGTAATAATCATTCTTGTGGCGGGAATATGAAGGGCTCTATGAGGATATCAATTTCTGATGATAACGATAATTGAGTTATTGGAATCAATATTACAACTAGACGAGAACTGTTTAACTGATGGCTTGGAATCAGAGAATTGCCAAAATCTAAATCAACTACCATCAACGAAATCAGGGATTAATCAGGATAAAGACAGTCCTTATTCCAGCGTTAACCAACGTCTTTTTGGATTAGGGCTTGGTAAAAAGGCAAGACTGTCAATCAAATTAGACTTTACAAAATAGGGACTGGGGAACAAATCGACAGGAACCCCGCGTTGGAATAGTGGATATCAATTACATTTCCTTGAATTGGGCCGGATTTTTCAACAAAATATTATGCGTAATCTAATTTCGCATAAAAGTTGCAGGAAAAACAACAGAATATTCGTCCGATAATTAGATATAATGGACCTCTGTAAATTTGAACTGAAATTCTGTGTCAGAGGCAAAGGAAATGACTGCAGCAAAAAACCTGGCTCTCTCAGCAACGCAACATCAGGAACAATCTGCACAGTGAGCAACCTACTACACAGTGAGCAACCTACTACACAGAGAAAGGAAGCGGTCGCCGCGGTGTGATATGAAATTGGCACATGTCCAAATATATAATGTGGACGATAGGTAAAATGTAGAAAATGTTGATAAGTGTAGCGATATGTGTACACTATAATAGAGTGTGGAAAACGTTCTGACATAATAATGGATATGTACAGTAGAATGATGTACAGTAGAATGAATAGATAAGTACATGACATTCAAACGTATGTAACTACTATACCTAGTACATACCTACGTACTTACAGCTACACAGTGTGTAAATGTGTACGTAGTGTGTACCTACTTAGTGTGTTCATGGTTCATGTGTATAACATGTAGTGTGTGTGTATATATGTGTGACGTGTGTGTGTTTGTGTGTAAGTGTGTACTGTGTATGTGTGTGAGTGCACTGTGTGTACACTGCAGTACTGTGTGTTTGTGTGTTTCCTTGTCTACCGATAATGATGCCGACAAACACTTGAGTCATAAGAGCACTTTATAAGAGCCAGTTGTGTGTCATAGGGTACCTGACGACAACCATAATCTACAATGACCATGCAGACGACAACAATAAATCATAACGACGACAACCATAATCTACGACAACCATCATGATCGAAGGCTGATCAGGAATAAAGGATTGACGTGAGTAATTCGAGTTCGGCAAGTTTCCCCCGAGAGAGAAAACTGTTCCTATGGATGTTCCCGTCGCAGCAAGCTCTACTTAAGTATGCGACATGATATGACGTCACGTAATCAATATGATCATGACACATGATGGACAGCAAAAACAATAACAATCTGTCTCAGATTGTGTTTACAAACAACCGTCTGTGGAAATCTGTAGACCCATGATTTCATACTTAGAAAACAGCAGCATAATCATTCAAAGACGGGAGGTTGTTTGATGTGTGACTTAATCTGTAAAATTGAGAATTTAATATACAAATACCTACAAACCGTGCCCAATTAATGGAGTTAAATATCGAATGTAAGACAAGGTTGTTTTGTGAGTTTGTAAACAGGCGAGCCCTCTTCACCGCCCACAGACCATAACAAAAACAAAAACATCGCGATATTCTCAGGAAAATATCCATTCCTTAAAACTTTCCAAAATGAAAACGGTATTTGTTGAGAAGATAATTAATTAGCTTTTTCCAAGAAATTACATCGGGTTTCCGAGAGGTTAACAAGCCACGATTTATCACCTACCTACTACGGCAAGGTTTTCTGGAACGAGGTCTTTGCAAAGGTTTGGTCTAGTTCCAACAATTATTCTAGAAAAACCACAGGCTTAACTTTATCCCACGTTTTGTAACGGAATACAATTAGAATTTTTTCCTTTCTAGAAGAAGCGGAAAATTAAATTTTGCGATGAAGTAATTACACAAATCTGAGGTAAAAACGACCAGCTCAAATCATAATGTTACGCGAGAGGGTTGAAAATACCGGCTGCAATATATCTCTGTGACCCACTGCGGATTCTGACTGATCAAGCCTCGCGATGAAGCTCTATATCATCGTAGCGGCATATTTACGGCGACACATACCTATGCAAAAGCCAAAACGTGACCATCCTATAATTCCACATATAACGGGTGATACGAGCTATCCCAGCCCCTGAGCCTGAAGGTGTGAAAAAGCATCCTAGCAACTCTTGAATAAGCTTGGGCATCGCGCTTAGATTCTTCAGAATATATGCCAGTCATGTGTGTGCCAACCTGCAACATTTTCAAGAAAAAATGTGTGTTCGGGCCAGCTAGTGGATATAACACCGATCAGGGTGAAAGATATTATAATATCCCATATTTCATGCAGTCTGGGATTGGAACCTAGGATACAAGTTGAGATATAGGCATGGATAGGTTGTTGTGTTCGAATCTGATGAAATATTATAACGGACAAAACATGTCCGGGTTATCCGTTTCAGTTGCGCGGAATTGAACGTGGTGGGTGTCACAGGAAGCTCACTCCTAACGGAAAACTAAATTCAAGTGCACTGAGCGGGTCATTTGAATATCATCATAATATTCTCATGGACTTTATTATCCCTTTACATACTAAGGAACTGCGCAGAAAATAATATCATGGCCAATACGCGACTTCTTCATAAATAGGTTCATTCTCGGAATAAAGCTCGCTAAAAATCAGTACGTGGGCCGCTGGCTCAGTGAACATATCGCAATGGATAATGCGGACTTTAGGTATTATAGTGAAGTTTTCAACATTGGAATCAGGCAAAGTGCGCATTACAGCATATATTCTGCCCACGTACACAAGACGTGTATAAATCAATAAATGTGTACGTGGGTTAGTTTAAAAACGCACATATTTCTTTAACTGGGTTTATTAGGATCGGGCAGGATAATTTATAGTGACATTTGGAGCCGTAATAGTCGTAATTTAATACAGTAGGTAATAAACAACAAATTAACTTTACGAAGGAGAATCGGGTAAAGTATGATGAAAATTCTTTTCTGCCCCAGATTTGTGGAACTATGCACTTATTAGTTTAATCTTAGTTTAGTTTAAACTTCCACTAGTTGGATCGAATTTTAATTATGCACTTTAGTTTATAATTAGACCTGCCGCAGGGTACAATGATGATATATGAGCTCAAAAGAGGAACCTTGGTTAGACGTGCAAGGTACGGCGTCGAGCGTTTGATCGAGATGAAGTAATTTTATGCATAAGCATTATATTGCATTCAAGTAAGCAAAACCTAGAGAAGACATCGGGTCCTCATATCACATAAGGGTTGGTTTAATGAATATATTGTCAAAATATTAAACCTATTACGTACTGAATTCCAACGAACGTAGGTGAGCTCAAGGCAGTACCTACATACGAAATAATTGCTCATTATTAGTATTAAGTATGTTCTTCTAAGTTTTCCGAGAATTAGTATTCTGAGCATTCCTTGATTAGATATCATATATACTCGACTATTAACGTTTAATCAATATTATACTAATATTTCAATCTGCCGAACTTTTAAGAGGCATCATCTGCTACTAACTAATGCTCGAGTTATAGATTATTATTGGCAGGTCATGAGTCGTATGTGGTGGGAAAGGTCATAATATCAAGCAGGTCATTAATAATCATATTTATTTCAACGCATGGCTATTATGCAAGGATAAAGTTTTACAACTTACCTATAGAATTAGCGCAGGAATAATAATATCGGGAATTATTAAGGTTGAATTCATCAGGTAATAACAGTAACGGCCATGTACCATGAAAGTTGAGATTTCGGGTTAATGAAGTTAAAATTTACTGCCATTTTCCTGAGTACTCTTGGTCATCTGGCTCTTGGCCATCTGACCATCTGGCACTCTTGGCCATAAAAATGGTCAGAACGTAATATTTGCCTGCTTTGAGGTGCAATTTGGTTTCTCGAAGATGGTGAAATCCATATTCCATAGTTCATGACCTAAATTAGACCGTCATAAAACTTGCGCCTGGCAAACAGATCTATGACCATGAGAAGTCCGCTGTGACGTCACGAAATATCAGGATTATCTTTGCGTGAACCGTACTGTTCATTGTTCAATTTGACTAACGCAAGTACCAAAAACCACGAATATAATAATATGCAGGTAAAGCCATATATTTCGAGTGAAAACATATCGCACTTGAAATGACGTAACGGTCGATAATATAGGGCACGGACGAAGCAGGCCGCAAACACACGAGTATATACTTTTTTCAATCAGCAAATGAGAGAGTCATGACTGGCGTGCCATGACTGGGTCCCTTATAAGTACTAACTCATCATAAAACCGGTGTGTTGCTGCACAAACATGACCGAAATTTTGCAAGACATGGGGACGCACGCCAACTTATAAGGTTGCTCCTTTATAATATGGAATTCATATTGTGTACGTGACATCTATCGCTGTTGGTTATATAGTTATCACGAACAAACGCGGGCTGATCACGCGCAGTGACCCCACGCTAAACTGAATCTTGAGGCGTAGGAAACCACGTACTCTAGCCGAGACGAAGTGGTGAATGAATATATGCGTATAAATGCATAATTTGTTATTCATGAACCATGTAATGAATAATTATTGTGGCTAGAATAGACAAGAATATATTATATGCGGCCACTTCAAATGAAAAGTCACGAACGCAAAATAACATGATGACATTTGGGCGTGTCTAACTAAAGAAATCTAGCTGTGATACATAAATAAGTGGTGCGTGTATGAAAATATACAAATTATACTAAGTTGATCAATTAACTGAAATGGACTCTCATCACAGTAATAAATTCATCATCGGCTCTCGCTGTCACAAAAGCGTTAATTATAGTAGTCTGTAAAGAATATACAGTGAGTCAGAATGAAAGCCTTTCGGGAAAAGCTCAAGTGTCCACATGGCACAAGGGCTCTGAAGATGTCATACGACTCAGCACGTGCAAAAATGTGAATGCAATATTCTCACATGCGCGCAATTACTGCTAAGCATGTGGATATAGTTGTTTCTTTGCGCACGTGCAAAATGTGGACAGATAATAGATATTGCACCTTACTATCATAACAGACTATTATAGTAACATCGTGTTAACATGGTAACATCTCTTTGTGCACGTTCAACGAAAAACGTTCTTTCGACCAAATTGTGTTTCTCGAAACAAATATATTGCCTATGAGCAACTCAAGCTATAGCCAATCGAAGGTGTGCCTATGTCACGTGTTCTAAACCTAGTAATCCAATTGGACGCAACAGATCATTGTGGTTTTCATAAAACCAGTTGCGGATTGAATATAATATTATGTTGTATATTATTGTTGTATAAATTTATGAAGGAGCACACTATCATCATGATTCATGAACTGCTGACATGAGATTTGTAATACTATGCTCATAAATAATCGCAATATTCAAAAGATAAACGACTATGATTATACGCGCAGTATTTGATTCAAGATTTTGGGGAAGGATTTCATCAAATATATGAGTGTGAAAATGAACAGAACTCAATATCCTTCACTGAATGAGAAATTTCAAATTTATAATTAGCGCCAAAATCAATGGAAAATTAATGTGAAGTAAAAAAATGGAGTCAGTCAAGCGGAAAATTAACATTTCAATAAATTCGAAATGCTAGCCATTTCACATGTATTGTCACGATCAAAGATTATACACAAAACTCACAGCAATCACAGAGAAAAAGACATACGTGTTAAGGTTTATACCAGTCTTTCATACATAAGACAATTTTCATCACAAACTCATTACACTTATTCTTTGACCTCTCTGCCAGAAAAAAGGTAAAACTCTTTCAAATTAAATTGGATGAACTTGGCACTGTTAATTGGGCACGTGCTTTGAACACACACCTTGTTAAAAATATGAGACCATAATATCACTTGAAGCTGAATGTGAAGCTTCAGATGAACGTAAAGCTTTAGATGAATAGGTATACCCGAGCAAAAAACCAAATTAATTCCCCTAATAATATACCTAATTTTGCAAAATACTAAACAGAACAGAGTAGGACTGGATAATTGTGAGTGTGCTGTCAACAGACAAAATATCACCTTGTGTTTGAAATAGCTACCAACATGAATTAATTTCAATCTAATGATAGCGCCAGCAAAATTATTGGAGCAATTCGAGCAATGATGAGAGCAATAAGGTATCATAACAGAGAGCTGGAAAATAAACAATTAGATCAACAAATTAACAAAATCAACAAACAATGACGGAAAATAGGGGAGATCATATCAGGAATCATGCAATGAGTGATCTTTTTGTAGCATACTATGGAAGTCTGGAGTCCTATCGACAATATTTGATCGTGGTATCTCGTGGATAATTTATCTTAAATAATTGTTGGAAATTGAGGAACATTGGAGCAAAATAAATAAATCCCGAGTAAATTTTCTGATCGATGCGAACATATTTATCGCCGTGAATTGCCAAATTTATTGACAATTGAGTAATTGATAAATCGCAGTGATTAGATAATTACATGATACCTGTAACATCAGAGTAACAGACCGATACAAAAGCAAAGAGTGATTTATAAAGGAATCGCCGGCAAGTCTGTGCAGTAGTCAGCGAGTGTGTGTATGATGCGAAGAGTTTAAATAGCACTTATGTTACATAATAGCTATGTAGAGTAATGAATTAAGTTGTTAAATATTATTAACAATGGGCTGGTACTTTGTAAGAGATCTGATATCTGTTTACTGGAATAAAATAACCTATTTAGTTACTAGTTAGCCTATTTGACCAAGTCTGGTAGCCCCTTATATAGGTATGTGTGATGCTCTGAACGACCTAGAAGTTAGACCTCTAAATGAGTAAATGACTAGATGTGAGGCTTTGAATCTTGAAACAAATTACTAACAGCCAAAAACAGTATCAGGAAGCTGTTTTTATAAAAGGGAGTACCTAGATGCAAAGAACGAGAGAACTCTTTTTCAGTATAACATCACTCAAGCACAGATTGCAACTATACTTTTATACCTTTTCTATCAAGATTGGGCGTTAACACCATCAATAAGAACTAACCACACGATTATAATATCAAGCTCACGCACACAACGATAGAGGAGGCAAGTACACTCCACACACATATATAAAAGCTGCACTACTACCTTTATAAAGGGGTGCAAAGATAGTAAGATGGGTAAAAGCTGCAATGCATTCGCGCATTAATATGAAAGTGTTAGATTCAAAGTATTGATCTAGAAGAAAGTAATGAGCTCTTGCACTATAATTGGTGGGGTACCAATAGATTATTATGCAGATAGATAGATGTTAGTGCTCTATAATAGAACAAGCAGCACCTATAGAATAGATCGCGCTGCAAGTCGGGTTATTAAAAGTGTGACAATCAATTATTGTGCAAGGGAGAAAGAGAAAGAGAAGTAAAGTCATTGATCTTGCTACAGTACGTGTGCGCCCTGCATAATAGAGCACAATGTAGCCGAGATCAACTGCACGAGCATCAAATCAGCGGATGATATTATTTTAGATAGTAAGCACGGGAGTTTAATAAATGCTGCGGAGTTTGGACCAATAGGAGGAGCGAACAGGACGAATCAAATTGCGGGAAGAGAATCATTAATGATGAGGCATTGAGACAATCGACAACTACTGCTAGGAAAAAAGCTTGCTTGTACCCTATAAATGGATAAATAGGACTATCAGAATAGCAGAAGATCGGCTTTTACCAAGTCAGAATCCTCTGTTATCAACATTGTATCATTAGCCAGCCACAAACTTTACAAATATGATAGGTACTGCTGCAGTTACTGGTGATAGTACCTATATGTCATAGAAGCAGCGGGTCTTCTGGCACATCACAAGGTACCACTGTGACATTTATATATGAATCGTAGCCGGCCCTGTGTAGCGGACTCTATATGTTGGTATAACAATAGCAACTATAACTTCCACGGTATCATTTCATCATGGGTCACGATAATTATCTTAGACAGCCTGGGCATAAAGAGAGGGAGATAGTTACCAAAAGTTGCAGCGGACCTTGCCATGCCATCGCGATAGGTATATATTTTGGAGCCTTTGTAGATCGATATAGCAGAGGTGGGGGAGATCCATAATTGACAAAAGAGCAAGACATTGTTTATGAAGGAGCAGCAGGGTAATTCATGAATGAGGAGGGAATATTTATAATTTATGAAGGAGTAGAGGAGCCAGGGCAGGAAATTCTCATAAGAGTAATCGAATTTAACAAAACCCTCTTACAGTTAATGAACTCCCATGAAACTTTATTCTGTGGAAAAGATTATCAATTGCAATATTAGAATATTAAAGAACGGAAACTTAAAAGTTAATCTAACAATTCAGTTTGTGAAAAGCATTCAACATACAATGATGGAGCAATTGATCAGCTTATAAAGGAGCACAGCTGTCATATCTGTGACGTATATTATGTGTCAAGCATAACATATCATCATGGACGTCTTGTCTATGAAATTATGAATACGCTCTCTTGTCTCACTCTTGAGCTCGATCCTGCCTCACTCTTCTAACCTCCCTCTCGTTTTCTCACTCCCCCCCATCCTGAGCGTCATCGCTATACAGGGAGACACTGAATAGAGAACAATCACTGCTTATTTGAATTGGTAAGCAACGTCACACACACACACACACACACANAGTATGACTGATGTCTAATGGGATTATGAAGAAACCTATAGCGAACACATCGTGTGAGAATGAGAGAGAGAGATTTAATGATGAGCTGGCACAATGCCAGCAATGTCTGACCTGATCTAGTACAGGGTGGTACTACCAAACACCAGTCTTTATTAACTTCACATACACACACTGACAGTAAACAGTCGTACATACCACACAGTTCGTACACAAACACACACAGACACAAGCACTGTCACACACAATACACAGTGTACTACACACACAGTACCTAGTACATACACAGACACACGCACACACACACACACACACACATACATGAGAGAACACCATCTGTATATACAGAGATATTATATCAAACGTGATCAAAAACGAACCAACGTGTCCATGTCAGCTGCAAATTTTGCTCAAATACAATCATATATTTGTGAAGCAGTGTACTGCGTTTAAATGGCTGAGACCAGAGGTCAATTAGCGTGCAGTGATATATTTTGCAGAATGAGCATCGAGCGATACAGATATGTTTTAAGACTGGGAATTTATCATAAACGAGGGGAATTGAATAAAGGAGAAAAAGATAGAAACGAGGGAAGAAAAATGAGAGGTAGGGAATTATAGAGATGGTGAAATGGAAGGGCCGATACCTAATTAAGTCCAAGGCAACACTGACTTTGAAATACTCGCCCTCGACGCTACTAGCTTCTTTAAAGACAACGAATTCTCGGGAAATCTGTATGGACAATTATAATTACTATGAATAACAATATAGGGCCTTATAATTGCCTCCTACAAAATGACCCTAGCAGGCCCTATTTCATTACTGGCCCCAAAATTAGCACTTAGCATTCGACCTGAGATATGCTGATCGGGTCACATTTGAATAACCGATAGAGCCTGACAATCATATATAGCACGGCAACAACAATTGTGGGGGAGGGGAACAATGAAACGGCCCTTCTTATAATCAACCCGCACACAAAGGGAGAAGAACATTGAGAAATGCTGAGTATGGTTCTAAATGGTACTATTGTGGGTGTGATTCTGTGTGTGGGTGTGTGGGTGTGTGAGGGGGGGCAAGGAGGTCATAACAATAGCTACTATCTGGGGTGAAAGGGTGAAAAGAGTATGGTTACTTATCTATCGCTACAGACGTACGTTGCCTCACACACATTCACTCACACACATTCACTAACACACATTCACTCNTGGAGGTCGCACCAGGTGGGTGTGTGGTAACACAGGGTGTGGTTTGGTAACACAGGGTGTGATGTGGTAACACAGGGTGTGGTTTGGTAACATTGGGTGTTACTAGCGGTCTACATATCCTAGATATGGCATATCATAGTAGTACAATACAAAATTAAAACAGTTGAGATTATAGACGTGTATCGGAGTATATCGTCATTGTTTCTCACACTTATAACAAGAGAGACTTCACGTGGTAAACTGTACAAGAAGAATCACAGACAATCATGCACTGTTTCACTCATACTCAGTTTAATAACCACCCTGGCCGATGTCTGGATGAGATGTTATAGTTATACAGTGTACAGTGTTTTGTCGAGTGTTTTTCAATCATGAAGTAGTGTCTCTTTCCCCCAATCGCTCGCGCTGGATGTCGCATGCTTACAAAAGCCAAGAAAATACTGGTAGCAGGCTTTAATAAGGCTGATGAGTGTGAACTCTATATAGAGGATTTTATAGAACATGCTGAAAATGCAGGTGCAAATCAGTTTTTGCAGTGTTGTCGGTCTACTTCTGAAGTCGGTGATTCGTGACACTCCCGTATTCGCAGTGTACAACAAGTTGAAGTCAGAAGATCCCGATAAAGTAGTGGACATAGAGAGCCAGGATGACACGATCGGTTACGAATTCACTTCAACACAGGTATGTCTGTGCGTATGTGTGTGTATGTGTGAGTGTGTGTATGTGTGTGTGTGTATGTGTATGTATGTGTGTGTGTGTGACCGGAATTTTGAAGAAACCATGGGTAATGAATTGAATGCTGTTGTCAGACTTCTCCCTTCTCTCTCGGAGGGGGAATGTGACAAATTGATAAGTTGATAACACACGTGCACGATATAGCAGCTCTCTTGTCGAAATTCATGGATTCAGAGACATATCTCGTGGGCAATATATATTCCAATTCAGCAAAAACATTGCTCTAAAATATTGCCCAAAAATATTTTGCCCTAAAAGATCGCGAAAGATTTCGGATTGTGGCTTGTTTCCTTGTACGAGTTAATTAACGCAATTGGGGTGTGGCAGGCGTATTATAACAAACGAAGGAATTCAGGTATTATAATATTTTCAACACATTCTCAAATTCCACCGTTCAGCAATATTTTGCATTGCTGCCCACGCCTTCACTATGTGCAGATAGATGTCAGCGTGTGTACGTCGTGCGAACTGCGAGAGTCAGTAGAGGTAGGTACTGCTAGCTAGCTAAAGTAGAATGGACAGTGTACTTGAGTGTATACTGTACTTTAGTGTATACTGTACTTCAGTGTATACTGTACACTATGTACATTGTACAGTATACACAGTATACTGTATTCTATACACTCTACAATGCATACACTGTATACCGTACACACCTCGAAAAGTGAAATCTCAACAAAGAATCAACACAAGCTAAACGCGGCATATCTCTACCATTCTCTTCCATAGACGCACAGCAGACGCTAACGGTGGAAAACCATCTCAATCTATATCAATCTCTAAGTGCTATAACTATTATAGTTAAGTAGTTATAGCACTTAAAGTAGCCAGAGAGAAAGAGTTAGCTAATATATAAGCTCTGATGCCTGATACTACTTTAGGAGCAAGCTATGATAGTTATTATATAAGCTTTCCCCTCAACTATTGGCAATCCGCTGGGTAGGTAATGATCCTCAAGATAATGGTATGATATCTCACTTACTATAAGCGGAACTGCAGTGGCAACTTGTGCGACAATAGCGCAACAATAACGCAAAAATAGCGCAACAATAACGCAACAATAACGCAGCAATTGTAACAAAAAATTGTAGCTTTCCGACAATTCATGATGGCACTCCGTGACAACTATCTATCTTCCCGATTGCTAACAGACCAGTTATAGTGTCCTCCAGTTAGCATTCGGGAAATTGAAAGTATAGGTATTGGTCCAGTATCATTATAATATTGGGTGAACATAAAATTATAGTGTCAACAGATTATAATAGGCTACATACCTACTGGCACATGACTTACATAAACTAAGTTATAATTACATTGTGAACTTTAATAGGGTTTCGGTACTTGTTAATAAGAAGTTGATTAACATGAGCCCATGATATACTTAAGAAGTTTATAAACAAACTATATCAGTATATCGGAATTTCATGAGCGCATTATAATCGAGGACTAGCCATACCAATATCACGCCGTTGCTGTTTAAGACAGTATCTTTATCACGCCGGTGCTGTTTAAGACAGTATCTGTATCACACCAGTGCTGCTTAAGACAATATCTGTATCACGCCGGTGCTGTTTAAGACAGTATCTGTATCCCGCCATGCAACCTATAGCAGGTGTTCTAATATTTCACGCCAATAGGTGAGCAGGAGACAATTCATTCCTGTTTTTTGGCATCTGCATGAAAATTAGGTACGTGGAAAATATGACGCCGGAAAATAAAATTTCTGAAAAACGAATTTTCTCTCTTCCCCCTGTCAATTTCCGGGAAGTCTTAGCAGTTAGAGTTTTTAACCAAGTGTGTTGCATGCAGTACAATATATACGGAATCCAGGGAATGTGCTGGACTAAGCTGCGTCTCAGTCGAAATAATCACATACGGGCATATCGCAGTTTTTGAAGAAATATATCTGTAGCCATCTTAATAAAGAGTAAATTCATGAAGAGTAGAAGGTACGTCGGCTTTTACTAATTGTGATAGAATTGATAAACTTCCGTTACTGTGAAAGTTACAAACGCAAAACATCCTAAAGAAATGCAAGATAAAATCACCAAAATGTGGCGAAATACATATCACCGTCTTATCACTGCAAAGTTTCTCTTATCATCAGTCAACTCCCAGCACATCCCCCGATTATTTGATCTGACACCCCCCCTCCACATATAATTACTCCCACTCAGGTAATTAGAAATCAATTAAGCAATTATTCGACTCCTCCACGCATGTCAATCACACACATTTGCTTAGCATGCAAATGGGATGAGGTTATATAATTATACCTATGCACTGCATAGTGCATAAGACATAAGGTATTTAGCAATATACAACATCTGCTGAGTAGATCAGTGGGATTGTAAAAAATTCAAAATACAGTATAGATACTAGATAATCAGTAAAAATCATGAATGCACGATTGATCGTCACAAAAACAACTGCAACGGCCAAAGTTTTTTTTGACAGAAATGAAGATTTTTGCCGGGTCTACGAAATTTGTCAGAAAATTCAGCTGAAAGATAACATCAATTTCAAAGACATCTGGAGTCGATTGAGAAGCCTTTGAATAAAGAATGAATTAAGTTGACATCTTCCAAGCTATAGATATCTTATTTTAGGTCCAACCGATTGCGGAAATCATCATTACTAAGTGTTTGATATGATCATTGCAATCATAACACGATTTAATAAATCCGCTGCAGATCAAGGTCGCCACAAAATACTTTATAACATCCAGCTGCGTTCACCCACTTATAAAGAGAGCTGATCAGAAGCATATGAATCGAAAAGTGGTGGTAGTATGAATTTGGGACGAGGTCCAAGAATCAAGATCAGAAATTCCGGAGAAGGAATATTGTCTCCATTAAGAGCCACATGGAATTCATATTTGAGAGAGTTCCGGGTCTTTTCGTCGGCAAACGTGACTAGCTGATCAGTCATCAATGATGACTATTATTTGGATAGGAATGATCCTATGCTAGATCTAAATATCCTATGCTATGTATTAAGGAATTCCTAATGCCTTCTTATGTCTTTCTTCAGAGCAATATTCCCTTTATCCGACATCACCAAAGCTGCATGCATGTGTAATATTAGAATACTACACATCACACTGAGAATATTTGACGGGGTATAATTATTGGAGGAATTCACACTTGTCGACTAGCAATTGTATGAGCTGCGGAGACACGGAAGTTATTGCAGTTTCCGATTAATTTTCTCATAAGTATCAGACATGGATACGACGTTCAATGTTATGTATGTCCTAGAATTCCTCACATAAATGGTCAATCTCCAGTGGCGACTGCCCGCATGGAGATTGGAGGTTGAGATTGGGATTTTTTAATCTCCAATGAAATTATAGCTCTGACCATGGAGGAATTTTCATTCCAATATAATCGCACATGGTGTGGGAAATGAATTGTGCAGGCATCATGGGACTATAATATTGCTACCAAATTACAACATGAAATGGTAGACCTACTGCATATGGTTGGTGTGACTGCAGGTGCCAAACACACCACTAGACAATTAATAGTACATTGGCACTATCTATAGCATCTACACCGTGTAACAAATACTCCCAATAATCCTTGTCCTATGTGATCTGCTACTGTAGATGGATAGTCACGGGCAATGGTCATTATAAGCATTGCAAAGGGGGCGGGGAAAAAATAAAAAGGAACTTCCATTCTATATCCACAATATTATAAAAGGACTAGGGGACCTGTTCATAGTGCGTGTGCTGACTAGGCACCAAGTTACGAAGTTACGAAGTTAGTTAAAAGGTAATTATATGGGCGGAGATAGCTTAGACATCTGGGAAATCATTCAGAATTAAAGCCCATTCCTAGAGCTTTATACCATTTGCTAGTGTGATTTTCACCAGATGTCAGAATAATAATATATAGCATCTCATTCCAACGAGTTATCGCGGTAATCCAGTTTTATATTTGGAAAGGGACGAATCTGAGTTATTTTTAGAAAACGGAAATCCAATATATTATATTCCGCCCTCATTATTATAGTTAGTACCTGCACAACAATATTGTGATTTGACCGGAGCAGAAAAATAACAATTCATCATATTTTTAGATCATATATATATATGACTTGGACAACAGCCAGCAGCTTATTCTGATGGTCTCATACGCGGACTGGCCGTGCGAACAATAGGTAAATATTTGACGGAAGATAGGACTTGGTAGTTTGCCAAGGACGTTCCAAGACTCAGAGAGTAATCAAACCTGTCAATAAAACAGGTATTCCCCTGGCAAAATGCCATGTTTTTGATATATATTGGAACACAATAGCTGCTAATTTACATCTAGACTAGCGAGGTTTGAGTATGATTATCCAATTATCACTCATCAGGAGAGATACCCTGGAGGTGATTGCGGACAGGCAGCGTTCCCTGGAATGAGTCTGATCTCCTTGGGATTCCTAGTTAGTCATTTTATAGATTTTTTCTATTCCAAGACTGATATAGCTGTATGATCTAGGCTAGATCTAGGCTAGATCATCTAGCGCGGCTCAACTAATCAGGGCTACTCCAGTGCTCGTCAGGTTACCAATTGACCTGTGTGGCAGCATAATAAAATTTAAACAACGATGGAATGAGATGTACAATGGAAGAAATTAGCCCATGAATCATAAGTGACTAGTGAAATCTGATAAGGATTCATTAGGCCACAATCGAATATCGAAATCATGGACCACAAATTGGGTTTTCATCCCAGAATTCCCCAACAAACGCATTCGAAATTAAACAATATAATTAGGCTGTAGCTATATAATTACCCAACGATGAACACACATAGGGTTAGTGCGGGTAGGAACATCCATAATTAGGCAAAATGCAGTGGCTGAGATGGGTTTAGCTAACGGTTTTTCATTCCTTCATGACTCATATCATAGTTAGAGGTTATGGTTCGTGATATTCTAAGAAAAGATGAACCCAACACTCAACAAACTCGTCACCTACAACTGTAATGGCACTTGGAAATGCCCTAGAACTCGTCATTGTTGCAGGAAGTGGACATAATGGTATTAATTTTGGACACAAGCCAATAACCATTATCTGGGCACGACAAAATATTGTGTTTGTATGGTCCAAGAGTTCCCATGAGCTCGCTTCATTAGTCTTGGCACAGTGGAACCATAATCTAGAACATTCGTCATCAGCCGTAGAACATTCGTCCATAGTTATATAAGGAGTCTGAGAGGATCATGAGGATTTAATGGCCTGCGATGATTCTATCAGGTACCTATAGGTAGCATTTTGTAACAATTTTATCATTGCTTTAATATCAAGCCTTGATGTGGGAGAGAGGGTAAGGACTTGCAGATTCAAAGGGTGTGAAAATCAACCGTTATTAGGATTTATGCCGAATTCGTGGAAATTATAAACCTAACAACCTGTTATGTTTAAATTTAACAACACTACTTATCTTACTCTAACAGCACTAACTTATTATTGACCACCCTGAGTAAAACTGAAATTGTGTGAAAAGTGTAACCATGGCGACAAATTCACGGATAACGACAGAATAAATGACGTGGTGACCAGGTGAGCGAACTCCGCATGCACCCGCGCCTGGAAACTATGTGAGGTTTCCATACTGCAGACGTCGCATGATGCGCATTGCGCGTGCAAAAACATATAATTCGGCGCCGTTCAGTCTGGAAAATCGGTGTGGTAACTGAAAAACCTTGTCCCAATACCAACATATCGACATCGAGGAATGCCAGGAATGTATATCTGACATATTTTTCGGCGTCGGTAAAGTTCTTGGGAATGTTGGAACGACCTAAAGGGCTTCGGCTGATAAGTATCATGTGCCATTTTGACGTTTCTGCACGAGCAGAAATTGACGATTTTCGAGATGCTCAATGTCTCTGGGTCATATCTTTGGTACTGGAAAGATCGGTGGATAACCGATAAACAATTAATCATTCACGTGCCAATATTTCATTTAATTTTATTTTGAGGCAAATCCATTACATCCTGATTCAAGGTCACATTGTTCCATAGAATGTGACGCATAGTTTGATAACTTTTGAATTTAAAAGATAAGCACCGGCTTTCATTGAAAGGTGCCTACTTAAAAATTCCAAGCGTATAAAACGTAAAAAGTTGCACGTCACACTTTTTGATTGAATTTTGTAAAGCAGTCATTATCATGCGATATTGACGTATGACTAACGTCAGTTATCCTAGGAACATATTGGATGTGTGACTCAGCCATTCATAACATCCAAGCTAGACATTGCATTTCATTCCAAAGAGGTTCATTTTTGTTTAAGAGACTTTAGCGATGGTTTAAATCAGCCCAAATTAAAGTAGCCGATCGTACAAAGACATCACGTCATTATATACTCAGGAACAAAGCGCCAACTTTTGTTGTTTAATAAATGCTCTCCTGACAAAATTAGCTTCTCCTGACAGGTGACCAATGAAATTGTGACCATGTGCAGATAAAGCCGGCACGAAGGAGAATTACGGATTCAGAATCAAATAAGACACTTCTCTATGATACTATCTCTGTACCTCCTCTACGGTACCATGAACAGCAAATATAGTTAACAAGATAGGTGCGCGCTACGATTGTGTTCATACGTTAACACGCTGATCCGAGAGGAAACAACCTTGATAAATGGCAATTCCCGGGTAACATCCCGCAATATAATGAAGTGGAAGTTCCATATTCGACACACATATCCATCCTCCTCTGGAAATGTGCCAACATTCTGCACAGTCATATCATCCTATCATGACCGGATCATGAACTATGCCTATTTTCTAGATGGGTGATACCACAGGGTCAGGATTTTGTGATGAATGACCTTAGAAACAAAATCATAGGGCGCATTTGACCATTATTGTGGCACCAAATGAGAAGTATCTGTAATTATAATTCGTAGTCTGTGATCTATTATCAGACCGAAGGTTCATTTGAAATTTGAATTCATGACCGGGTCCTCCACAGTTAAAAACACACACGCAGACTTTCCGGCGAAGTCGTAGAAGGCAACGCCCATTTATTGGCCAAAAGTCAAGTTGATAAGTGCCATTTGGCAGACGCGCAATCCGATTAGCATTCCCTGTTATTGGTGTCAATTCATATTTCTGTCAACGTAAAAACAATTCAGATGATAGGAATAAAAAATGCGACGAGTTTCGATTCCATCCTAAACAAAATGAACGCGGATAGCAGTTTAAACGGCTAATCACACACAGACGTGTACAACATCGCAATTACATGATTACAGTTTAACACAACAGCGGGATAAATTCGGGTTGTAATAAGGCCAATTAGAAATAGCATAGTCGACCATACGATATTTAGCTTTGGCACTAGATCCGTATAATGGCCAGGGGAAAGCGACGCTATCCAAATGTCACCCACTCATTTGCGCGAAAAGAGAAAGCTTCTTCTTTTTATTTCCCTCCTTTTGTAGACGGAATAAATCAAAGCTTGCTCTGAAATGCAATTTTAGACAATAATTCCTGGTTATTAATTGTGATTTCCCCGACCGCGATTCGTGGTGACCAAAAAGCTGTTCGAATTCGATTGAACCTATTCAATCAATCCATCAATATCTAATTCTACTGAAGTAGAAATTGAACCATCGCAAAGAAGTGAGTTCCATACACACAGGCCTCGGTTTGAATTAGGCAATCTCTGACAACAGAGTGGTCTGCACAGGACCTCACGGGACCGCACCGCCCTACAATATTTCCTGTTTAATCTGCCACAGACGGAATTATGGCACATTGCCAGACCTGGATTAGCGGAAATGATCCGTAGTTTCACAATATAGTCACACGACTCTTTTATAAGTGATGTAAGGAAGGAAATATCGCAAAAAACGCACTTTCACGACTTTCATTTTCTGGTAGTGGTAGAGAGATAATGGCTGAGGAAAGCCCTACAAAAATTTTCATTGGACTCTGAAATCTTTGGAATACCATAATCCATATCTTACCAAATCCAAACTCTTTGTCATCTATCCCAAGACCCAATCCTTCAAATCACCTCTCAGTCCAAGTTTTTTCTTGGAAATTTCTCAGATGTAAAATTTCACGAAACGGGGGCGACATAATGTTTATGTTTAAAAATCTTCGTCGCTGGGGGTCCTTATCTTCTCAGCATTCTCAGTATATTTCATCAAATAAACTTCGTGTTAAAAACACTCAACATCAGCCATTGTTTTAGAAGATTTTGTAGACAAATTGCTTTAAATTTTATAATAATTTGTATCTGATTTTATCAATAAATCAATACCATCATCGACATTCGAGATGCAATAAGTCTGAAATTGCCGGTTCTAAGAAACAGAACCGTTTCCCAACCTTTTCAAAATTTAAAACATTATCGGTACCCTTTATTTTTCACTCATTATTTTTAAGTTGATTCATTCTGTTAAAACCATTCTATCAATAAAAAAGCACCTAAATCAAACAGATTCGCACAGAATTTTCATCGAATCAGCCGCTAAACTTTAGCGTAAATATGAGGTCGACAGATTTTCATGACGGCGTCACGGCTCACACCTATCCGAAATCAAGTCTGAAATGAATGTAATATGGGATTGGGATTGAAAAACACTAATTCACGCATGAATCGGCGCTTTTTATACCTAACTTTTACTTGGCACACGCGTACACCTCAATGACATGACAGTTGACGTATGTATCAAATTGATTCATTTCACCTAAGTATAAGAGCCAAGATGATCAAAGTGTTGTAATTTTAAGATGATATTATTCAAAACAACGTGAGTACCTATATTATCACTCATCATATTGTCGATTGATTGACGTGCGATACTGCAGTTTCTCATGAGAATTCGATTAAAGGGGGTGGCTGATGGTTTTGCTATGGATAGCGTCATCTACCAATTGGCACAGGGATCAGTTGTACCTTGATAAGTGAAATCGTAATGCACTAAATAATCTACTAAATTATACGAATCGCAAATATTACTACGTTTATTGTATCCAAATTTTCGTGCAAAAAGTTGAAATGTGTGAGATGTTATAAACATCGAGTTCATTGGACCTTTTTTCTAGAGACAACGAAACTCGGCTCGAAAAGCGCTGGTAGTAAGCATGATAAAATGACGCTTACAGAGTCATTAGAATCGCTCGTCATTAATATCGCTGTGATCGATTCTTGACAACGAGAATCGGCAACAGATAGCATGCCGCATACTACTGGCATCCACATACTACTGGCATCCGCATAATTACGATCACACTGATAAATTACTAGAGTAAAGATCATCGCAACATTCTTGATTATAGACGACAGCAGCTATAATAGTCAATTACCGATTAATAGTGAATTCCTGCAGTTATTAACATTGATAACAGCTATTAAAGCCGTATAAATGAGCATGAATTTGGATCATCAGTTCTCTCATAAGCATGATTTAGTGGAACATATAGCGACCTGTTACCACATATCGGGTGTAGAGGGTCATCAGAAATAGCAGATATACTTTTTCAATATTCAGCAATGCTTCGTTTTACTTTTCACATCTTCCTAAGAGTTTCATCAGCTATGAGCTGCCTGCGTTGATTACATCACACAAAGTTAGATCATCATTTGGGGTGAGTTCACGGTCAAAAATAGCAGTTGTTTGTATATTTTGTGTGTTAAAAGCGAGCATTACGTTATCTACTACATAATAATTCCCTACATGAATAACTTGTCATTGACCAGTGGTCAAACTCGGCGAATGCGATCAGAGACGCTCGGGTGAGCCGTGAGAGGGAAGGGGCGAAAAGTTCGAGAACATTCGATTAATGTGATACTTATAATTACAATGAGGATGTTGCATAAAGTTGATTAAGTCATTGTTCTAAATAGAAATGGAGAAATCAAACATCAGATAATTGACTGTATCGTGGAGGCTCAATTACACGAGATCTTAAATGAATAGAAATTATCTTAGAGAAAATAGCCAGAATACAATAGTTCCTATCGACGAATATACCAATCTAATATTTGCGAATGGGTTCAGAAACATGCAATAAGTGCCCTGGTCACCTGAAAGTAGAGTTGGACCAGTAGAGTTGGAACAGTAGAGTTGGAACAGTAGAGTTGGAACAGTAGAGTTGGAACAGTAGAGTTGGAACAGTAGAGTTGGAACAGTAGAGTTGGAACTGTAGAGTTGGAACAGTAGAGTTGGAGCTAGCACTGATTAAGTGGTAGGAGAGTAATACAGCCTCGACACGTTTATCGTCTGATCACCTATCTAGCAAGACGTGTTGCTTTATAATCTACCCCATATCTCCCTACATGATCACAGTTAGCGAATGTTATGTAAGGACAAACGATAAACAGAGCAAATCGCGAGATCGAGCAAATGATGTGTGGAAAACACCTTCCATTAGCAGAGATATCGCGCGCACTCTTGCAAATCATTGCTGCGCGCGTAACGCGCTCCCGCGTACAATAATTGATTTTTTGCGCGAGCAGGACAAAAAATTCAAACCTGGCGTTCGCGCGTTACGTAAGCACCATGCTTCCAGCCCAGGAAATAGTGTGAGTGAAGGAATTCTTTGTCCTTGTGCACTATAAAGGGTTTGTCACGTGACTTAACGCTTATAATGAGGAGTCTCGTTAATTCCTTGGCAACAAGCCAGCCGACGAATTACGGAACCTGTTTGAATATAGCAATGAAATATTCGCATTCCGTTCGGCCTTGTTTGAAATTCCCTCGGTATCAGACAGGATGCTTGACACTTCAAATGGACAATAAAAGTTCACAAATTAGCAGATTTCATGGTTCAATATTATCAATACAATTCTAATATTGACATAATAAGCATAACTATCATCACACATTGAATCAGGAAATGTAAAATTGCTAGAAAGATACGCGAAAATTCATCCTCGGTAGAATTTCCCAGGAAATTTCCGCACCTTCACAAATTAGCGTGACATTCGAGTGTCATTGTAAATGATAAGATATCAAATACAAACGGCGGCGTCACACCGAAACGATAAATATAACTGCCCAATGAAAGCTGCTGGAAATACCACGTGACATGAACAAATAAATTTGATTGGCTCATAAATACCGAATTGCATTTTAATGACATCTAGTTTACCTAATTGTTAAGATATGACAATACACCGTTATAACAATGAATAGGTACATGTAAGTACAACTTACATGTGTACTGAATAGTGTACTGAAACTGCTACATGTACTGTGTATACATAAGTGTGTATACGATGTACAGTGTGTACTGTATACATAAGTGTGTATACGATGTACTGTGTATACTGTATAGTGTATACATTAGTGTGTATAAGATGAACTGTGTATACATAAGTGTGTATACGATGTATAACAGTACCTATACTGTAACTAGTGCACATGTATTGTGTATGCAATGTGCACTGTGCATGCAGATATTGGACGATGCTTGTCTATATTCTTTTACGACAGTCTAATCTATCCAATTCCTATGAAACGACTTGCGTATGTGCTTCAAAAGCTCAATGACCATCCATCCTATAGATATTATCAATTCCATTCTATGGATTCACTTTAAAATATTGAAACATAATTATCAGACATCAGTAACTATAGATTATAGCTGAGTGGGACGCACATAAGACTTCCATCATGCATATATTATTATCTTGTGACCAATCACAATTCAAAGTAAATTAGGGATTTAGGGCAAGTTTGAGACAAATTGAGTCAACCTTAGGAATGAGAGATTTGCTCCATTGAGATAATCTGGACCTTCTCCAAGATTGTTTCAGTCAAAGAACTATTATTAGGGCCTTCATTTTTCGCAGCGAAAACATGTTGAATCAGTTATCCGGCATATTATTTCGCAAAATGAATTCTATGCAAATTGCTGCGTTGACGGGTATTTTGGAAAATTATGTGGCCAAACATAATATTGCATACACGCACCGAAAAAGAGGACATGCTCAAACAAACACATTCTAAACAAACAAGCTGTTGATGCAAAGAAATAACTGTTACACAAACACACAAACACACTACAGAGACTCAAACACAGATACACATTACACAAACACACACATACACAGTCCACAAACACACACACACACACACACACTCACACACACACACTCAAAAGTGACTTGTCAACTGTATTATAAGCCCTGCGGACTTCGTAATCTAATTTAAATGTTCATTGCACTCTATCAAACCACATACATCGATATCATTATTCATTTGTGTTCCATACATGACAAACTTACTGCTCTACTGACCACAAACAAAGTACTGACCACGTACTGACAGAGCGAAAGCAGTCGAGGAAGGCCAAATACAAACAGGAATTTCCATCCCATACTCAGAACTTGCAACTTGTGGTAATGGCTATAAGAAGTCTCGAATATTGTCACAAACTTGTCGAACAAGATGTCATTTATTTGCAGACAATCATGGCTGAATGCCAAAGCTGTTTCATAACCCAAAAGTGAGGACTTTGCTTAATTCCAGGCGATCGGATTTCCTGATGCTACTTTACGAAACAAGCCGCTTGGGTTGAAATGAAGATGATATACGATGTATCTTCCGAAACATTTCCTTGTGTTTCAAGTCTGTCTCATCGCGCTTTCGACTTGATGAGTTTGTTAGAGTAACTCTGATCCCATCTGTTTTCTTTGAACGTGTACGCACTCTCTATGAGGAACTTGCCCTCTTTATACCGCTGATTAGCTGACGATACTCGCACCTGAGAAAAGTACTGCATTTTACACTGTTAAAACGGAGGGGGGGGTAAAATGTCGGGGGCAA
>CAMPET010000102.1:177889-188997 GCA_946803715.1 Beroe ovata
ATGCCTCTCTTGAGATATACACACACACACACACACACAAAATAATGTTCTCTGAGCCACCGTGCGCTTACTCGATGTTAAAAGATGGACTCTTGAGCTCTCCCTCACACTGCGGTCCACCAACTCGATTGAGATGTACCGGAATTATTCATTAGTCAGACGTTACACCGGCGGTCGCTGCCAGCTTACACCCCATTCTTTGATTTCAAAACATTGGTTTGCGTAGCGCGCCGTGTGTTTAGCATGATGTGATATTATTTTGCGCGGCTTGGCTCCGCGCGCGCAATGTGTGCGCGGCGTGGGAAAATTTCTATACCCTGAGACTGTCATTTGTCAATTGTCAAGTAAAGATGTACAGATCTTGGCTTTCAGTGCATCGAAATTTCAATTTCGGGCCACTTTTTTGGCTGCTGATATTTCGCTGCTTTGTGTGTTGTTAAGCTATAATTTTGAGAGCATCAATTGGAATTCAGCCCCATTACAGATTTGACCAACTGTCGTGTCATTTTTGCATGCTTCTTTTTCATATTCCTCATTTCAAGTGTCAATAGGACTAGCTCTGACGACACTCTTGTAATGATGAAATGAGAGCATGATATATTTTGTCAAAATGACATAAAATTGACCATGGCCAAGTAAGCAGTTTTGCCGTGTACCATGTCATGACGTATAACATGAAAAGTGACGTCGACCGTCACTCACACTAAAAGGCGTTCAGTTTGCTCTTTCGGCGGGGTTTGAATAGCGAGCATTTGAGATGGCGGTGTTTCCCACTTTCCCATCTCGCTTCGTAATGATGATTGAAGCGAGGGACTAGAGGAAGTGATTTGAAAAAGAACATGAATCGTCACTATTGGCAATAGTATTGCAATTCTAACAGAGCATCTACGCTGTGTGCACATTGCACAATGCATAATCCCCACAATGATTTATGTGTGCAAATTGTACACTTCTATAATATGATCTCTAGCGCGGCTACCAAAGATCATGTTATTGAGCTGTTATATAATAAATCAGTAGTATAACTGACAAATATCACACAAGGCTACCTCGATTTGATATATTGATGATATTACTTGATTGATCACATTCCATCAATCCGTCGCACTCACTCAAAATCAAATTCTGAGTTCCTTGGGTTTTCCTGAGCACGTCTCAAATGCTCACACTCTTTGGTCACAGCGTAAAGTAATAATGAAGTACTCAATAACATGTGACCCGACCCAACGCACTCAATTTATCATAAAAACTGTTTCGACGTAAGTAAGAATCATACCTTTACGTTTAAAGTAGGTATAAATAGACAAATTCGTTCTGTAGCTACTGCTATAAAGACCTCTTATTCCTTAATTCGGTGCTTGCTGGTGAATCCGCCGCATGTTGGCATATGTCCGATCACAAGGACACCAGTTGTTCAGTTCCCATCGCCGGATAGTTCACGTGATCACTTCATGTTTGAACAAAAAACATTCATTTTCAACCTAGAGGATAAAAATAGGGAATTCTCTGATAAACCAGACTCTATAACTTTGCCGAGTTTCGGCTACAAAACTGTAGAGTGTAGACTCGTTGCAATATTCCTCGTTATATGTTATAACAGTCGCAGTTCGCACTCTTCAATATCATGTCTCGAAGTGTCACGCCCATGGGATCTTGTTCACCCAGTCTTTAACAGTTTCACGGGAATCATGTACTTTTATGGAGTTTGCTCAGGCTTAACCTAACAACCGAGTTCGGGCGCGATAATGACGGCCCCCGCGTTTTCCGGGGGCGTTATGAACTCTCTACCGCGGTGCAGTTTTCCATTAATGACCAAAGCAAGACAAAATGTCGAAAGAGTTTCGATGTTCGGTTAAAAGGACCATATATGGATGTATTCTGTGAGATCTTCCCCCAATCACGCATTATATAAGCTGGGTTCTATATTGCGTGTGACACTTAACTCCCCCTGATGACGCGCGCTATGCGCTAGCTCGCGAATGATTTGAATATGGCATGGGATTATTATAAAGAGGGTCGTATGCTCGTGAGTTTGTTGCACCATCTTCCCCCCTCCACACACACACAAACACACACACAAACACACACACANACACACACACACACATACACACACACACATACACACACACACATACACACACTTCGTGGCAGTGCAACCTGCTATGTAACAATTCACGCGTTAGAAATCACTCTCTCTGGCCTCTGCGTATATGGAGAGAGTGGGAGAAATCATTCGCACACGTTTGGATTTGCATTTTTGCCCCCACTCTGATTTTCATTTAAAGGTCGATATATTATGTTTATTAGGAAATATGTTTAAGAATGCGGGGGACACATGCATACACCTACACAAACACATGAGTGAATCCCTGCTGCATCCCATTCCCATATAAGGTGGTGGAGTTGAACGGGTAATCCAGCTCCAGTATAAATGCGATCGCCTGATCGAGTAACGCTCAGTTGCACTCAGCCCATTTCCCTGTTGAGCGTGTTTGTGTGTGTATGTGTGTGTGTGTGTGTACGTGTGTACGTGTGCGTGTTTGTGTGTGNGTGTGTGTGTGTTTGTGTGTGTGTGCGTGTATGTGTGTGTGTGTACGTGTACGTGTACGTGTGTGTGTACGTGTGCGTGTTCTTTAGTACAGCTTGCGTTGATCTCTCCATATTTTCCTCTA
Source organism: Beroe ovata (assembly GCA_946803715.1). Classification (NCBI taxonomy): domain Eukaryota; kingdom Metazoa; phylum Ctenophora; class Nuda; order Beroida; family Beroidae; genus Beroe; species Beroe ovata. Next base: position 180,565 of record CAMPET010000102.1, read on the forward strand.
GATTTGCGGGTAGCTTTCTGTAGAATAGTGTTATACTTGATAGTGTTATACTTGATTTCATTGCTGCCAATGCGACCTTCCACTAATTAAGAATTGTGGTTTACCGATCATCGTTTACCGGTATCCATCTCAAAACTAACTGGATGATTCATCATCATAGGGACTTGTAAAAATGATTAAGGACCAAGCTCACGTTAGTGAGCTTAAACACAACTGTTCCACAGTACTTTTCCTGTGCCGTGGTATATTCAAGTTGAAATGGGCAACTCCCTAATAATGCCTCACTTGGCGCAGCTTCCCCTCCCCCCCCCCACAATCCTACCACAAACCTAGAGTCGATTAAGCCTTTTATAGGGCGCCATCAGATCTATAATAAATTCGAATTCAAGCCATCAATATACATATAGAATTCAAGCAACTTAGTTTTTCTCTCTCAGTAGGTACGTGTTTTCTGGTTTTAATTCAGCCACATAATGCATTATTTTGCTTGTCGAGCTGGACTATTCCTCCCTCTCAGTATTAAACTGGATCCCTCTCAACAGTTTGCTTCATTTCTTGACTTATTTTCCTTATTCGGTTTTCAAATTTAATCATGGGCTCCAAAATGATACTTGTTGAATCCTTCCTACCTCACTAACAACGACTCACTAACAACGACTCCTACTCACTAACAACGACTGTTTCACTTGTTGCATCTGTGCGTTATCAGAAATTCCAAATTCTATTAACAATGGATGCTTTTAAAATCTAAATTTATCATTTACGTCTCGAATCATGCCAGGCGAAATAGATGTCAACAAAATAAGCTGCCCTGTATTTCAATATCGTAAAAACGATCATGGGCGGAATTCAGTCTAGTCGACGGAAGGTGAAACGAGGGAAAATATCCAAGTGAGTGCCTATATGTCACGTGATATGAAACACGTGATCATGTGATATATGAAACACGTGATCATATGCATATGATTTCACGTGATCGTATATTAACGAAAGGGGCGCTCGATATTTGGGAAAACTTGAAAAAGGCTTTTCAGTTTCATAGAAGATAGATAATTGTTTTCAACCCTGTCCACTTTCAGATGTCAGTCATTCGAACATTTTCTCCAACGGAAGAAAAGGATTTCCGAATCAGGACAAAACTTCAACATTTCAATCGATGAGAATCTTGAACAGGTACGCAATTATTATAGAAGCCCTATCACTACCAATTTTACCATCCCTGCTTTGGGCATTGATTTTCACTCAGATCAGAAAGCCAAGTTATATCTCGACCTCAACTCATTTCTCGACATAAATCATCACCCTTAAAAGGACGTGAAAGCTCCCCCGCACTTTTCGTCCGTAATGAAAATCTATTTCTAATGAACTGCACTCATTTCGCTACTCTTTTTGATCAGAAGTTTCCCACGCAATGGACTGACGCGTCAAAATTTAAAATGAGAAATGCAGTGCTCCTAAATCTTCGCCACATATAATAAATCGGGTATCACATAATAGTTGTAACATTCATTATATATGTAATTCTACTTCTATGGAATTGTCACCATTGAGCTGGGGCAAATTATAGGGGAATGCATTATTAAAATAGGGGAATGCATTATTAAAATAGGGGAATGCATTATTGAAATAGGTATTGACCGCGCTAATGTACGCACGATTAAAACATCAAAGATGTGACAATACCCCATATTGATGAATACCCCATATTGATGAATTGAAATATTTTGGCTTCTTGAGGGGATTTCAAAACTCTATTACTCGAACATATATCCAGGAATCTTTTGAAAAAAACATTTCCTTGTATTTGAAAAGCGCGCTCTCACAGGTGCTTGTCTCTTTCAAGATGACTGTAGTGCGAGGAACAAACAGCAAGGATGGGGAGGGAATTGTAAGTCCGGGATTGCAACCTCTTGAGTGTCAGTGCAAGGCCGTGTCAGACACAACCATCGCAACCTCAGTCTCAAAAAGGAGAAGTGAGTAGAAAATCATAAAGAGCACTCAGTATTTTCATTTGAGAATTATTCAAAATTTTCGGTTTCGTTAGAGTTTGCTTCCATGAAAAAATCAGACCTGTATATGAGTTTCTAAGTATCCAATCTTAGGATCATCGAAGATTTCTGAGAAAACATATCGCATCTCTCACTCTGTTGTACGATAATTTCTGCCAGAGTTAAAATACACGTGCAATAATGTGCCCGCACACGAATAGAATGACGTCATAGAATATTCGAAATCGAAATGAAGTTTACAATTCACATCTATCAAAGCAGAAATCTCAATAAGCTGTTGCCTGTTCGTCTCAAACGTGTGGGTTGACATCTTGACATCTTGAAAATTAGGTACGGATAAATAAAGTAAGGATCAAGGGTCAGGAGACAGCAATCTTATTCATGATCAAGATGCGAGCACTAATTTGAAAACCACTACCAGTATCAAAGGGAAACTATGGTGTCAAATTTTTATCCATTTGCCCCTTAATAAATTGGCTAGATCCACTCCTTAAGTGACTTGATTTGCCCCTTATTAATTAGTTTTCGTCGGATCAAATCAGCTGGGATCAACAATCGAAAGTAACATTTGTTTTGTTTCAGAGAAGAACTTGAAGTCATTGCGTGGATGTCGTAGTTCCAGTCAATTGCAGGACTCATACGCTACAAGCTCCTGTTTAGGTCAGTACTTCCCCAAACTGTTCCTTTTAATCCCCTTAGAAGTGTGTCGTGGTCAGCCGCCATATTTTCATAATATAGTGTGATTTTAGGTAGTGAATGAAATTGTTTTCACGTCCATTCCACGTTTCTTTCTAATTCTATAGAAAACGAGTGCAAAGTAGATTATATTCTTCAAGAGTCAATTCGCGGGCTTCTTTGCTGCGGAAGCCGGAAGTAGCAAAGTTTCACTTAAAAGCAAGTTTGCACTGCTTGCTCAGGACTCTGTCGTCATGATTTCTCTCTTGCATTATATACGAAAGAGCTGACGCACAAAAACACATCGATCGTTTCCACAAACGCAAAGAGCTGCATGCGTCAGGTTTTGCACGTACAATTAGCACATTCACGTGCTCACTAAACAGATATTTGACATAAACCTCATTATGTTGCGCTGTGATGCCTTACCTTCGTTATAGATCCTGGCTCCACCTTCATATAGCATAGTTTGACTGTATATACCTACTATTATATTTGTGACGCACCTTCAACCAAATTGACGGTTATTTGACATGCCATGCATGCGCATGAGCAATTAATGAGATGCATATATACGTGCGTATTTAGAAGCCAAAATTTGTTGAATTTAAACGATTCCGAGCAAGATTATTTTTAACTGTATAGGCATGTTTATGAAGGAGCAATCTTTTAGAACTGCGGGTCCATCTCCAAATAAGGATTTTAATGAAACACAGCTCTTATAAATTTTTAAATCAGCCTACTTAGTACTTATGGGTGTGACTCTAATTGGGTAGTCACCACAATATCATCCCATGTTCAGGCTGCGTAGCACAAATTTATCCCCTTATTAAACCGCATTTTTGAAAAATACCTCAAGCTGCCGCTAAATGATATTTCAAGGAGCAAAGATAGATTATAAACCAGTCTCTAAATTTTGGAATACAATTATAAGGTTATATTCTAAGTTATATTGTTAGTTATATTGTTAGTTATATTGTTAGTTATATTACAATATTTTTCAATTTCAGAACAAGACAGTGCAATGATGTCTAGCTTTGCTTACAGTGCTGAATCCCTTACAGGTATGCAGAGATCAATTTGCAAAAACTTCGATTTAATTTGAAACCATTCTTCATAATCTACGAATAGTTACTAAGTTACTAAGTAGGTAGCTAGTACAAATAGTTGGTTCAGCCAAGTTTATCCGGGATTGACTTAACTTATCTAAAGAAAAGGAGTGAATTAAAAGGTCAATATATAACAAATTTACCAATTTCTCAGATGTGACATCAATGTTCACTGTGGAATCAGTGAGCGATGTCAGTGTTGATTCCAACATCTACGACCTCCTCAACAAGTGTAAAATCCCTGTGAAAACAACGGATTCGAAGCGGGGTACACTTTCACGGTCACAGACTACACACAGCCATAGTACGTGTAGCGGGTATGTTAAACACAAGAAAATATTTTTATTCTTCTTCATTTGATTTTGATTTAACCTAGTTATTATGCTAATTAGGCTCACCTTTAAAATGAAAATTTTCCTGAAAATTCAAAATTTAGGCCTGATATTTGGAAATAGATCATGGTATCCATACTGATACAGTAAATTGTCAATGTCAAAATATCTTCCCCATTTTCAAAATTTATGAGGGCTCAGATCGAGCATTTATCTAAATACCATGTAAGCAAAAATGCACCTGTGAGGTACCATAATTGCACGGATAACACGCAGATAAGAACAACTCTTATCTCTAGATCTGACTAACTTATAATCTCGCTAGTCAACACACACACACACACAGTGTGCTATTGATGTGTCAACTTTGTGTGTGTTTACTGGTATCAAGTCTGGTTTTCGTGGTTGCGGTCATGTCTGTGCTACTTCAATCCAACTCCGACTTGTTCGACCTGTGGCTCGGTTACTACGCCGATCTTCTGGTCGATCAGAGAGCATCGGCGGGTTATACCGATTTAGTACGTGGTAATACACGCCGTAATCTGCTGCTGGACTCGGAGTTGTATTCCTCATGTACTAGAACCGGGCATAAGAGGTAAAATTCACCACATAATTTGAATGTTGATTCAACTTAATAAGAACAATCGAGGATTTGATTTTGATAGACTTGGGGAATGATTCCAGTCATGGGGGGAACATGTTAATATTCCCCAAAGTCATTTCTATCAAACACAACACCTCATCCAATTTACCATGGTAATAGTGGGCTTGAGCGCGCACATGTCCAAGAAACACGGCCACTTGAAAAAGTTCAAACACACGTGCACTCAAACACACTTGCACTCAAACCATATTTTCCAGACTGAACACGTACTATCCCCGAGTAAACCCGTGTCTTTCCAACCGCAATCCAATTCTTCGACCACTGCATCGGAAAGTTAGTTTCGCGTCATAAATCATGCGGTCAGACCCTCCACAAAGTCCTCACTCCTGATGATCCCACGTTGAAAATATTGAATTTTCCCCAAAAACTCGCGATTTTTGTGACAAATTTCACGTTTCACATGGGCGCTCATTGTCATTCGACCACGCCTATGATAACCCCCTCTTTCCATTACATCATACAGCGTATATTACCGAATGGTACATAATTAAGCTTGATCATTATATCACTAGAATACTGTTCTGGGACAGAATCAGAGATTTTCCGCGAAGTTTTTCATCTTTCGACGTATTGGGCATTAACACTGCGGGAATCTGAGTCATGCTGCATGAGGTCATGTTATAGATTTTCACGTACCTATTATACAGACTACTGTGTTGTACTGCATTTCCTCAATATATCGACATCCTCTCATAGATTATGGTTCTATAAGCTGTGACCTAAGTCAAAATGATAGTTTATTGTGCAGCATAAGCATTTCACGCCTGTTTAGGTGACATGAGTGACACACGTATATATATGCCACCTTTTATTGATGGTACAATCTAATGGGCATAATTCTGATGAAACTCTCATTTTGGCCATATCTGACAAGCAGATTTTATGACCATCCATGGCCTCTAGTTCAGATGTTTCGCAATATATTGACATGAAATTGGACACATATTGGCCATATCACGAGGACTTGTCATTCTGCAGCAATTGGCCTAAAAAACTGCATGATAAGATTAGTCCGATAAAAGAACTAGAAGGTAAAAGTCGATTAATGGAAAATGAAGAATAAAAAGAAAGATATTAATCAGCCAAACTAGTAACACAGTAGCCATAGGTAGTTTTGGTAAAACAAAATAATATTAAGGGCAGAAAAAGTTAAAATATCAAAAAAGGTAAACATGAGAAATCAAAACTTCATATCAAATCCCCAAGCTTCCCCTTCCCTCCTCTCTTAACACATCTCTATTCAGGTCCTCAGCAGCTACAGCGCACGGGGAGAGCTTAATGAGGAGCAGCGTAGAGCACGTGACTATCCCCACATCCCCCACTAGTTGCCATGGCGGCGCCATGGTGACGTCACAGTATGGCGGAGAACAACTCCGGCCAGACGCCCGGGCACTGGCAGGGCTCATAACTCGGAGTTGTGTTGATATGAGTCAATCGAGTCGGAGTAAAGCTATGAGAAGCTGTTACTCCAGCGAGGTATTATATAGGGGGAGTAGTACTAAGGGGTAATACTACTAAGGGTAGAACTAGGGGTAGTAGTACTAAGAATATCGTGGGATTCTTTCCTCGTTCATTACAATGCGATTTGTCCTAATCTCTGTTTCTGATAGAACTTTCTAACAACTATTTGTTCTGATCCCTGCCTCAAGTACCTGCAAGTGTTAATTCCAACTCTTGATATCAACAGGACTCAGGATTTCTGGACGATTCAACGTCAGTGTCGCATATCTCGTCCTGTTCCAATCTATCGTCCCTTGTCAGTGACACTCCTATCGGCAAATCTAACAGGTATTTTATACAACAGCTGAGCTTTTGGAAAACTTCCTCCATTTTTGTTTAGAAACCACTTTTTTCCTTCTTATTCAATCACCAGAAGTGTTCTCTTTCTTCTTATGCACTTGGACTCAGATCTCTTTTCAATTTCCTTCTGGAATACCATCCAAGGTTGAATTTAGATTGAATAGTATGCATGGAAACTAGAATATCTAGTTTTTGATTTTTTTAGTTTAGTTTTTTATAGTTTCTTTATTTTATCGACGGTCTCTCTTTTTTATAGACGGCACAACTGGTGGAAGCGAACACTATCCAAGGCCAGTAACAGCACATCAAGTTTGTCCAGCAAGAGAACGGAAAAAAGTTGTAACTTCATCCTAGACTCGCCAAAATCAAAGGTGGGTTTTTAATAGGTTGATTCTACCTAGAAAGAAACAGAAGAATTTCATTCCAAATGTGAAAAAAGCAGTCTACCTGGTAGAACGTTCTTGAGAATTTTTCTTTCACTTTTGGAGTTAAATTCTTCTGTTTCCTTCTTTTATCATACACTCGATTGTGTTATATCTAATGCAGGCATGTTTTTGGCACTGGTATAAGGTATTATACTATCCCTTCGCTTGAGTCTAAGATAAGATTTCGCCTGACCTTATGAAGTTATTATTCTCTTTCCGAAGCTAGATTTCATTTATCCATCATACTACCGCTTCACCCCTGCCACATGCTGACGTATACTAAACAGTTTTCCAATTATCAATTCTTACATCAGCATTGCGTCAGAGTTTATAACTTGACAGCTTGCAAACCAAAATTGTTTTGTCTGTATGCACTCAGATAAAATGCACGCTCGAGCTTTGAAGAGTGCCTTGAAAAGACTTCCCTTTTTAAACCAATCAAAATTTCATGGAAGTTAATCTTGCTTTTTTCTCGGTTCATTACAACTTACATGAATTTATTTTACATGAAAAATCAGAATGGTTTTGCAAATTAATGAAAGTGAATTCTATATTTTCCAAGAAGCGCTGCGTTTAATACTACCATAGATTGAATTTCGCAAAACTTGTACATCATGACATCACATTTTTGAACCATCATAATTTACTACCATCATACTTTGATATCATGATTGCATGATTATAGGATAAGTTATATGGTTCAATCACTTCGCCCAATACTTTGTGTGACAAAGGAAGTGCATGATTTAGAGCTTAACCACAAAACCGTGATCAAATATGCCCGCGCCCAGCCCCTTTCAATCTCCCCTTCCCCCGAAATTCAAATACAAGGAAATGTTTGTGTTCATGGTTCTGCAGCATTTTCTCAAGTTTTTGCAGTCTGCTGCAAAACTTGCTGGTCTGCAATTTCTATCTTCCACGATAATAATTATATATCTTCCGTAATAAAGAACGCGTAGGAATGTGGTTATAAACAGAAGTACCCACTAGGCTGTATAGAATAGTTATGTGGCTAGCAAAAACTTGCTTCCCTTCACATTTACCATGCTTCACATCATGGCTGAAGAGCATACCCGGATCACTCAGATGTTATGTTTATGATATCAGCTGATACAACCAACTTTGAGGAAGTATTTATAATGATGCTTAAATTGGGAGTTGTTATTATAGTCGAATTTGACCGCGTGCGCAACATTAGAGGAAATGTTGATAAAAGATCAGATTAATGTAATACAAAATTCAATATTGTGGTTCAAGAAATTTAGAGACTTAAGTTTTTGTCACTTGTTACCACCATCGAAGTGGATTTTTAAGTAGCGGAGCATAAAATTCAAGTGTCGCTGTCAAAATACACACATACATACACACATACATACACACATACACACAAACACACACACACACACACACACACACACA